>JAJEJO010061012.1:0-51355 GCA_020662805.1 Glaucomys volans | reverse complement strand
TCAATGACCACATTGCCATTGTTTCTGCTGGTAACTTGCTTGGATCTTTATTATATATTTTCTTTAAATCTTCCCCATGGTGCTCCCATTGGGGAATGTTTAGGAGACCTTCTTCCAAAAACCATGGACTATAGGTCTCTATAGTTTTAACATAATCCTTAGCTGTCTTATTTTTTACCTTGGTACTGTTTTCTTTTAATAACCCTTTTATCATGCTCTCCATGCGTGATATTTCCTAGCCCATTGTCTCGATTTCCTAGCTAGACCCTTTTACCCTAACTGCTGATGGCAGGGGCAAAGGCTTACCTCATCTACTCACTGCTTGATCAGAGCATTCCCTGAAGCCCACTGTCCCTTGGGGGTTCCCATACGGTCCACCAAAATTGACGCCGACCAGCAGAGTCAATCACGATGTGAGTAGTGAAAATTCTTTATTTAACAGAAACTTAATAGTCTCTGTGAGAACATTATGGAAAAATGTTCTCCTTCTACGCCTTACAAAATTTCTTTTATACCCCAAAATTGTTATTTCCCATTTCTTAAGGTTAATAATTACCATCACCTTTACACCATAAACAATAAATAATAGTGAAATCATTGATAAAGAACATAACAATTCCATAAATCTTATCCATAGAATTTTGTTTTTAGGCTCTAGTTACTATATAACTATTTAATAGACATAAAAACAACGATCATGGTTGTGGTGAAATGTGCGCCCTCGGTCTTACTGGCAGGTGAACTTTCAGTCATCATGGCGTCACTTAGGACTATAAGGCTATGTTGGCCTCCAACAAATCCACAGAAAAATTGCCTCTGAATATGTTTATTTTTATTAAGATTGACATCATGAAAATTGTTTCAAATGCTTTCTGAATGTAGACATTTTAATTACTGACCTCAAGATCTTAGTACCATCATATATATTGAACTATGGTTATTATTATATATAGAGAGATAGGAGGTTAACTTAAATAACCACTGATGCTTTTTGTTATTCTTTGTAGGCAGACGTCAAGTCCAGTACACTAAGAAATTTCTAATTGTACCTCTCATTACTTTGCTTTCAATCACTACATTGTATTGCATATATAACCCCCAAACCACCATTATAATAATTCCATTTTCTAAACTCTACTGCATTTTCTCCTTTGTGCATTAATTTATTTTTGCAGTTAGAAATGCCTCTTCCAGCAATATATGAGTGTTGGTGCAACCATCATGGAAGGCAGTATGGAGATTCCTCAGAAAACTTTGAATGATACCATCATTGATCCAGTTACCCCATTCCTCAGTATATGCTCAAAGGACTTAAAATCAGCCTACTACAGGCATGTAGCCACATCAATGATCATTGCAGCTCAACTTACAATAGCTAAACTAAGGAACCAACCTAGGTATCCTTTAATTGATGAATGGATAAAGAAAAATGTGGTATATGTACACAGAGGACTATAACTCAGCTTTAAAGAAGAATAAAATTATGGCATTTGCTGATAAATGGATAGAGTTGGAGAATGCCATGCAAAATAAGTCAAACCCCAAAAACCAAAGGCTGAATGTTTTCTAGGCTGTTTGGATGCTCATTCACAGTAAGAGGGAGGTGGCACTAGGGAAGAACAGAGTTACCTTATATTAGGTTAAGTGGAATGAAGAGAGGGGAGGGGAATGTGGTAGGAGGGATAGTAGAGAGAAACAGACATTATTACCTCATGTGCATATATGACTTCATGACCGATGTGATCCTTCAATACGTACAATCTGAAAAATGATACATACACTTATGTATGATTTATCAAAATGCATAAATGCATTCCTTTTCATGTATAACTAATTAGAACAATTTTTTTTTAAAAAAATGCCTATTCTAATTTTCTAAATCTTAAGACCTTCCTTAAAATGAATTGATGTAATAAGTGGGAAAATACATTTCTAAAATATGGTTCTGTCTATTGCTAAAGAAAAATGCAGAAAAAAAGATTTTTAGTTTGACTCTATCCCAATCATTGATTCCTGCTTTTATTTGCACTTTGGGAGTCATGTTAAGGAAATCTGGTTCTAGGCCAAAATGATGAAGATTTGGACCTATTTTCTCTTCTATTAGGTGCAGGGTCTCTGGTCTAATTCCTAGGTCCTTGATCCATTTCGAGTTGAGTTTTGTACAGGGTGAGAGATATGGGTTTAGTTTCATTTTGCTACATATGGATTTCCAGTTTTCCCAGCACCATTTGTTGAGAGGCTATCTTTTCTCCATTGTATGTTTTTGGCTCCTTTTTCTCAGCAAAGGAAACAATCAGCAATGTGAAGAGAGAGCCTTCAGAGAAGGAGAAAATCTTTGCCACTCACACTTCAGATAGAACATTAATCTCCAGAATCTATGAAGTACTCAAAAATCTTTACACCAAGAACACTAATAACCCAGTCAATAAATGGGCCAAAGAAATGAACAGACACTTTGCAGAGGAAGATCTACAAGCAATCAACAGATTCACGAAAAAATGTTCAACATCCCTAGTTATAAGAGAAATACAAATCAAAACTACCTTAAGATTTCATCTTACCCCAATTAGAATGTCTTTTATTAAGAATACAGGCAACAACAGGTGTTGGCAAGGATGTGGGGAAAAGGGTACACTCATACATTGATGGTGGGATTGCAAGTTGGTGCAGCCACTCTGGAAAGCAGTGTGGAGATTCCTTAGAAAACTTGGAATGGATCCACCATTTGACCCAACTATCCCACTCCTTGGCCTATACCCAAAGGACTTAAAATTAGATTACTACATTGATGCAGCCACATCCATGTTCAATTCTAGCTGCTCATTTCACAACAGCTAGATTGTGGAACCAACCTAGATGACCTTCAATAGATGAATGGATAAAGAAACTGTGGTACATATACACAATGGAATATTACTCAGTCATAAAGAGAATAAAATTATGGCATTTGCAGGTAAATGGATGATGTTGGAGACTGTTATGCTAAGTGAGATTAGCCAATCCCAAAAATCCAAAGGCTGAATCATCTCTCTGATAAGTGAATGATGATGCATAATGCGGGGTGGAAGGGTGGCAAGAATGGAGGAAGGATAGATAGCAAAGAGGGAAGGGAGGTGGGGTCAGGGTGGAGGGTAATAATAACAGAATGTGTGACAGACATCATTGCCCTGTGTGCATGTATGAATGCACAGATGGTGTGACTCTACTTTGTGTACAACCAGAGAAATAATAGCTATACTCCATTTGTGTTCAATGAATCAAAATTAAATAAATTTAAAAAATGCATATTACCAAAGGAAACAACAAGAAAGAAATAAAGTCACAAAGTATCTACAAAACAACCAGAGAACTAATGAAACCCTCTGCAACTTTATGAGATCCGTCTCAAAATTTAACAAGATAAAAATGACTGAGGATGTAGCTCAGTGATCAAGTGTTCCTGAGTTCAATACCCGTTACCAAAAGCAAAACAACATAATAACAAAACAAACACACACACAAAAGCAAACAGAAAAAAAGAAAAAGAAAACCTGACAGAATGAAAAGTAAGTCCTTACCAATGAGTAATTATCTCTGATGTAAATAGACTAAAGTGTGCAATTGAAAGACTTAGAGTCACTGACAGATAATAAAACAAGCTCCAACTAAATGCTGACTACAAAGATTCATTTCATCTTTAAAGACAAACAGACTGAGAGCGAAGGGATGGAAAAAGACTGTTAAAACAAAAGGAAACCAGGAGAGAAGAATTGGCAAAATTTATACCAGTTGCAATAGACTTTAAGTCAAAAATCATGAAACTAAATAAAAAACTCATTATATAATTATGAAACCCATTTCACCAAAGACATAATAACCACAAATTAGATAAAACAAACATTAAAAGTCCTGAAACGAGAGATAGACAGGAATATAAGTAAGTAAGGAACTTCTATACTCCATTTTCACCAGTAGGCTGATCATCCAAACAGACGATCAATAAGGAAACATTGCTCTTCAACTGTACTTTAAACCAAGTGGACCTAAGAGATGGATATAAAACATTCTTTCTCAAATCATTGCCATACACATTCTTCTCAAGCACATGGAGAACTGTCTCCAGAAAATGTTACATGTGAGTCCATGAAACTATTTCTAACTATTTTAAGGAGTTTGAAGTCATATTATGTAAACTTTTCTGAATAAAGTGGTATGAAATCAATAATGACAAAAGAAATTCACAAAGTTTCAAATACATGGAAATTAAGCAGCATGCTATTGTTTAAATAATGAATAAATTAAATTAAAATGACAAATTTCTAAAAATATAATGAGACAGATAAAGATAAACATGAAACATTCCCGAGTTTATGCAGAAGCAAATGAAGCTGAGACTAGAAGTACAAAAGAAAAATAAATATCAAAACTAAGATTTTAGTTATTTTGAAAAGATAGTAAAAAATCAGCAAACCATCAGATGGATTAAGAAAAAAGCAAAAGTTCAAATAAGCATAATTATATATGGAAGAGGCGATACCACAGAAATACAAAGGAAAATAAGTTTACTGTGGATAATTCATGCTAATAATTGAATAGCCAAGAAGAAATGTACAAATTCCTAGAGCCTTACAACCTATGAAGACTGAATCATGAAGAAATAGAAAGTGAACAAACCAATAACATGTAAGGAGATAAGATCAATAACAAGAAGTCTTCCATCAAAAAAGAGCTCAGGAACTGATAGTTTTACTGCTAAATTCTATCAAATATTCAAATAGGAACCCTCAAATTTTCCAAAAAATGATCAAAGAAAAGGTAATACTTCCAAATTTTTTTGAAAACAGGAAAATTTACTATAAGGAATGGAAATTATATGTCAATATCCCTGATGATAAGAGTTGCAAAAACCATCAAGAAAATACTAGCAAATTGAATTCAACAACACATTAGGAGTTATTCAACTTGATCAAGTGAATTTAACCCTGGAACACAAGGGTGATTTTCCATATACAGATCAGTAAATGTAACACAACATTTTAACAATAGAATGATAAAAATCATATGATAATTTCAGTAGATGTGGAAAAATTACCTGACAAAATCCAACATCACTTTTCTGATAAAAAATAAATTGACAATTCAAGCATAGTAGGAAGGTACCTCAAAACAAGTAACAATAATTGCTGATGAGGATGTGGGAAAAGGTTCACTTATACAAGTTGGTGGGACTGCAAACAAGTGCAATCACTCTGGAAAACAGTATGGAGATTTCTCAGAAAACTTGAAATTAACCCACCATTTGACCTAGTTTTCCAACTCCTTGGTTTATACCCAAAGGACTTAAAATCAGCATACTACAGTGACACAACCATATCAATGTATATAGAAGCTCAATTTACAAAAGACAAGCTATGGAACCAATCTACGGACACTTTAACCGATAGATGGATAAAGAAAATGTAGTGTATATACACAATGGAATATTACTCAGCCTTTAAAAAAAATGAAAATGATGGCATTTGCCAGTAAGTGAATGGAACCTGAGAATACCATGCTACATGAAATAAGCCAGTCCCCCAAAACCAAAGGTCAAATGTTCTCTCTGATATATGGATGCTAACACATAACAAGGAAGGGTAGGATGGGGAAGTATAAAATTTCATTGGATTAGACAAAGGGGAATGAAGGGAAGGGAGGGGGGTGGGAATAAGGTAGTAGAATGAATCAGACATAACTTTCTTTTTCTGACATATGAATACATGACCAGTGTAACTCCATATCATGTTCAATAACAAGAATGAGGTCAAAAATAGAGTTGCACTCTATGTATGTATCAAAATACATCCTACTGTTATGTAGATCTTGAAACAAAAAATAAAAAAGGAATGGTGTTATATGAAAAGACTTAAATGATACTCATATTCAATAGTGAAAAGTTGAAAGCCTTCAAATACTGGAAAAAGAGGGGGGCCTCCAGTTTCCCAAGTTTTTTCTATATAGTCCTGCAAGTCCTAGTCATAATAATTATATGGGAGAAAGAAATAAAAAGCATTCAAATAAAAAAGGAAGAAATGAAAATGTCACTATTTGTTCCAAGAAAAAAAAAAAAAGAAAAATACCACTGGAACTAATCAGCAAATTTCATAAGGTTGCAGGACACAAAGTCAACACACAAACACCAGTTTGCTTCTGTGCACTAATAGTGAACTATATGAAAAATAACTCAAGAACACAATCTCTTATAAAACAGAAAATATTAAATGACTGTGAGTATATTCAACAAATGAAGTGAAAGACTTACACACTGAAAACTCCAAAATACTGATGAAAGTTATCACGAATCCCTGCCCGCAGTGAGACGCGACACGTAGGCTGGTCAGAAGCTTTATTCACACGATGGCCATCTCATTACAGAATCTTCCTTCTTCCTTCCCCCCCAGGGAAGTAATGCGGTATATATATGCAAGAGCAACCAATCAGGGAGCTGTACACGAGGTTAGCTCGTGGACTGCAAGCTGCACAGAGCCCAGGCACTCAGTGATCACGCACTGAGCATGCAGAAGTCTTGGCCAATGGCGAAGACTTCCGCATTAGCCTGGGGCCCCGGGCACCCTGACAGGCCAGCGTGGCAGGCGAGACATGAGGAGGGGGTCTGGGCCGGCCAGCCTCCTCACGTGGCCTCAGGGCCCGGCCCCAACACGGACATCCTGTCTGTGGGCTAAGGTGGGGGAGGACGGGAGCTGTCCACGTCAGCATGGCTCCAGCAGGTGCTTTCCAAGGCCCCCTTGTGGCTGTACAGCAGCTGTCTCCTCCAGCCGCTATGCCGCCACCTCTTCGGGCTGGAGGCACCTCCATCGAAGGGGCCAGATGCGCGCCTTCGCTCTGGGGCGCCAGGGTCCGGCCAGAGGCACCTCCCTCAGAGGGGCCAGACGCGCACCTCTGCTCTGGGGTGCGGGGGTCGCCAGCCACCCGGATCACGCCACCTGCCCCGGCCAGTGGGCACCCCGACAGAAAGTATCTGAGAAATACAAATAAGGGGAAAGATATATGTTCATGGATTGGAAAAATTAATGTTGTTAAAATATCCAAAGTAAGATACAGATACATTGCAATTCCTATCATATTTCTAATGTTATTTTTCATGAAAATATCATAAACAAACCTGAAATTCTCATAGAATTTTTTTAAAAACTTCCAATATTACAAAGGTGGTTATTACAACCTCAAATAAAATTAAATACTTGGGAATCAATCCAACAAAAGAAGTGAAAGAACTCTACAATGAGAACTACAGAACACTAAAAAGAATCTGAGAAGATGGAAAGATCTCCCATGTTCTTGATAGGCAGAATTAATATTGTCAAAATGGCCATACTTCCAAAAGTTCTATACAATTTCAATGCAATTCCAATTAAAATCCCAATGACGGACATCATAGAAATAGGGCAAGCAATCACGAAATTCATTTGGAGGAATAAGAGACCCAGAATAGCTAAAGCAATCCTTAGCAAGAAGAGCGAAGCAGGGGGTATCACAATACCAGACCTTCAACTATACTACAGAGCAATAGTAACAAAAACAGCATGGTATTGGCACCAAAATAGACAGGTAGATCAATGGTACAGAATAGAGGACACAGAGACAAACCCAAATAAATACAGGTATCTCATACTTGACAAAGGAGCCAAAAACATACAATGGAGAAAAGATAGCCTCTTCAACAATGGTGCTGGGAAAACTGGAAATCCATATGCAGCAAAATGAAACTAAACCCATATCTCTCACCCTGTACAAAACTCAACTCAAAGTGGATCAAGGACCTAGAAATTATACCAGAGGCTCTGCACCTAATAGAAGAGAAAATAGGTCCAAATCTTCATCACGTTGGCCTAGGACCAGATTTCCTTAACATGACTCCCAAAGCGCAAGAAATAAAAGCAGGAATCAATGATTGGGATAGAGTTAAACTAAAAAGCTTTTTCTCAGCAAAGGAAACAATCAGCAATGTGATGAGAGAGCCTTCAGAGTGGGAGAAAATCTTTGCTCCACACACTTCAGATAGAGCACTAATGTCCAGAATCTACAAAGTACTCAAAAATCTTTACACCAAGGACACTAATAACCCAATCAATAAATAGGCCAAGGAAATGAACAAACACTTTACAGAGGAAGATCTACAAGCAATCAACAGATTTATGAAAAAATGTTCAACATCCCTTGTTAAAAGAGAAATGCAAATCAAAAGCACGTTAAGATTTCATCCTACCCCAATTAGAATGTCTTTTATTAAGAACACAGGCAACAACAGGTGTTGGCGAGGATGTGGGGAAAAGGGTACACACATTGCTGGTGGGGGTGCAAGTTGGTGCAGCCACTCTGGAAAGCAGTGTGGAGATTCCTTAGAAAACTTGGAATGGATCCACCATTTGACCCAGGTATCCCACTCCTTGGCCTATACCCAAAGGACTTAAAATCAGATTACTACAGTGATGCAGCTATATCAATGTTCATAGCTGCTCAATTCGCAATAGCTAGATTGTGGAAACAACCTACATGCCCTTCAATAGATGAATAGATAAAGAAACTGTGGTACATATACACAATGGAATATTATTCAGCCATAAAGAAGAATAAAATTATGGCATTTGTAGGTAAATGGATGATGTTGGATACTGTTATGCTAAGTGAGATCATCCAATCCCCAAAATCCAAAGGCCGAATGGTCTCTCTGATAAATGAATGATGATGCATAATGCGGGGGAGAAGGGTGGCAAGAATGGAGGAAGGATAGATAGCATAGAGGGAAGGGAGGGTGGGGTTAGGATGGGGGGATAAGAGTAATAACAGAAAGTGTGACAGATACCATTGCCCTGTGTACATGTATGAATGCACAGATGGTGTGACTCTACTTTGTGTACAACCAGAGAAACAATAGCTGTACTCCATTTGTGCTCAATGAATCAATAAGCAAATAAAAAAAGGTGGTTATTACAAAAAAGAAACTGTAAACATTGCTGTATCTGATTCAAAATACACTTTGAAGCTATAGTAATGAAAACATGGTACTCATAAACAAAAAGGCACATCAGCACATGAGACAGAATAGAGAGTCCAAATATGAACCCAGAGATATATATTGAATTGAGTTTCAACAAAAATGCTGAGAATACACAAAGATAAAGTATCATCTCTTCAATAAACAGTATGGGAAAAACTGGATATCCACATAGAGAAGAAAGGAATTGGGCTCTTATCTCATATAACCAACTGAAAATGAGTTAAATACTTAGTGTAAGGCCAGAAACTGTAAAACTACTAGAAAAAGCAGGTGAACGCTACACAAAATTGGTCTGGATATTTTTTTTCAAGATATGACTTTAAAGGATAAGTAACAAAATGAAAAATAGATAAATTAGTCAAAACTGAAAAGCTTTTGCACAACCCAGGAAATGATAAACACAAAGAGACAATATATGGAATGAGAGTAAATATTTGCAAACTACACATCTGATAAAAGGCTAATAACCAAATAAACAAGGAACTCAATAGTAAGAAAACAAATGACTCCATTAAAAAGTAGGCTAAAGACCTGAATACACTGTACTCAAAAGATGACCTACAAATGGCCAACAGGTATATGAAAAATTCCTCAACATTGTGAACTATCAGAGAAATGCAAATTTAAACTACAGTGAGCTAACAGCTCACTCCTGATAGAACATAAATATCAAAAGGAAGAAATAAATCAAGTGTCTGCAAGGATGTGGAAAAAATGAATACTTGCATACTGTTTGTGGGAGTATAAGTCAGTACAATTACTATGGAAACCAGTATGGAGTTTCCTCAAAATATTAAATACAGAAGTAGCATATGATGCAGCAATCCCATTTCTGGGTATACAGCTAAAGGAAATAAAATCAGTATGTAGAAAATATATCTGTATTCTCATGTTAATTATAGCACTATCCAAAATTACCAATATATGACAAGAGTTCATTTGCAGAAAAAAAACATAGTATATATACAGAGTGAAATATTTTTCAGCCATTAAAAAGAAGGTAAACCTGTCATTTATAACAACAGGGATGAAGCCATAAGTGATTAGGTTAAATTGAATAAGTCAGGTGCAGAAAACATATACAGCATGATGTCAAACCTATATGGTGATTGCCAAAAGTTGAGGTCATTGGGAGCATTGGGTGGGTAGGGAATGGGGATGTGTTGGTTGAAGGACACAAAATTACAATTTGATCTGGGGAAGCAGTTCAAGGAATAAATCGTATGGCAAAATGACAACATACTACATGCTTAAAAAATGCTGAGTGGATCGTAAGTATTCGAACTACCAAAATGAAATACATATGAGGTAATGTATACGATAATAAGCTAAATGTAACTATTCCACAATGTATATATTCATACAAATATCATGTTGTACACAATAAACGTAATTTTATCTGTCAATTTTAAAAATACATAAATTTGTAAAAACAAATAATGAAGAAATTCAGATATGAAAATATTTTCTTCTGAATGTCCTATAGTCTAAAGTGGCAGATTCAGAAAATAAAAATATTTAATTGTAGAAGAATTATTGAAAAAGTATATAAAGGTAGATATAATTTATGAATAAATTATTAGTTTATAAAAAGTTCAAAACCATGTATTAGAAATGATATAATTTAGAAAATGATTGTATTCTACAAATATGATTTTATACTTTATAAGAATATATTATGCACAGAATAAAGGGAAAATGAATACATTAAAAAGTTAATATTTTCTTTGAAATTTTATCTAGATTAATGCTTAACCTAATTATAACCTTCTTTAATTTATTAAAACCTTAGATAAGCACATGCCAACTTATTTTCAAAAACTAATCCTGTAGGTTCCATATGTTAATTTCTATTTTGAGTGAGGTTATATGACATATTTCCTTAACCTGCAGTTCTGTGACAGATTTACTTCAGAATTACTCATTAAAGAAATCACTGAAATATAGAAATGTTTTCTATGCACCACCACTACTTTGCCCTACGACCATTTAAAGAGAATTTTAGGGCTGTAAGTTCACTTACTTTTGTGCTTTCCTAATTAAACAACTCCAAACTCATTTTCATGGTTTATGTTGTATGGCTCTAACCTTCACCCTAGTTGTAAGAATTATGCAGCATTTTTGTGCTAGTATTGTGCTACCATTACAGTTGGTAATGGAGTTCACTTCTTGTTTTTCGGGACACAATGGTCAATTAAACCTGAGCAACTCTGGAATCCCTTGAGGCAAGAGGTCAGCATTGTGTGAAACATGGGCCTTTAAGAAATAGAGGTTGTTTTTATTTACAGGCACGAACATTTCTCATCAATGTCGTCAACATCTGTAATATCAGCTTCTCATTGTGGAAGTCTACTAGGATCCTGATGAGGAGAGCCTATGTCAGTCCAAAATGCCTCAGTGACTGAAGACAATATCTATAATTTACTTTCAGTTTATCATGAGGACTTTTTAAATATTTTTGATGTAGCCCAATCACACCCTAATGTCATTCTTGACTGGTGGGTGAAAGGTCACATGGTTGAAAGCTTAAAAATTCATTGAGCTTATCAACCCATCATCAGGCAGAACTTCCTTCCAGACATGGTACAAAGAAAGATGTAGACATCTCTCTGTTCCAGACAAAAGGGTGAGAGAATCCACTACAGAAAATTATGTTACCATGAGTGGAAAGTGCCTCTCAAGGTCATCTCATCCACATCTTGCAACACATTAAATAATCAGAGTATCTGATTTGTGTTGGGAGTGGTAAATGAATTTTGGACTTTGAACTGCCCAGAGAAAGAGGCAATACCTCTCTTGGGGATTTCTCAGTGCAGAGGCACTGATCGAAGATTTTCCAGTTGCTATGGTGATAGCCTGTTCAAAGGAGAATTCTGTGCCAGCCTAGAATTTTATCAGTTCATAACCTTGAACTCAAACACTGGCTGCCTGGAGGTAGAGAATTATGGGTACAAGCTGATAGTTCTAATTGGGCTGCTTTTTCTCTTCACTTTGATTGTGTTTATCCTGAAGAAACTTTCTCACAATACATACTTTTGACATTTAAACCTATATAACAAACATGCTGAGTTTGCCTGTGGTCAGTCTTCCTCCATCAAAAGTTGTCTGACCACCCGAGTCTGCAACTTCTTATCTACTTTTGTGTCTGTTTGTCTTTTCTCAATCCCTTTACCACCAAGTTCAGAAACCTGAATAAACTGCCATGCAGAATATATACAGTAGAGACAGCTCCAAAATCTCTAGTTATAGAAAGGAGTGTATTTAAGTGACACATGCTGCTCTATTGGTTCTGGACATATATTTTCCCATTATCTGGTGAACTGTAAACTAAAAAACAAGTTGGAAAGTCATCCTTATGCCACATGATGGTGGAAGGGAAACTGGATAACTGTAAAAAATTCTTCAGAGAATTAGAAAATAGAAAATAGTGATGACCTATAGAAATTTTAACATAGTGTTGACCCAGGTATCAAAGTGTCCCCTTTCTCACAATAAAATATGTCTATCAAATAGTCCACAGGGAGGGGATAAGAATCAACAAACAAGAAAGCATCTACCGAATTTATCATTCTTACTGAAAAATGTTTGTTTTTTAATTTCCTTCTCATATACAGAAGACACCCATTTGCTCCCCAAGGGTGGATACTCAGAAGCAGTCCTGTGGAGCACTGTTAGAAGATGGTTGCTGCACTCTATGACATGTTGGGATAGGTAGCATGTGCACCATTGAAACAAGGAATAACAGTGAGAGCACACCTCTTCATGGATCACTTCCCGTTTTTAGTTGTGCTTCCCTATTTCCATTCATTCATTTACTGGATTACCTGTGTATGAGATTTTATTGGTCATTCTTTTTTTGTTTGTTTGTTTTAAAATGTTCCTATTAGTGCATTACAGTTATACATATAGTTGAGTTCATTTTGACATAATTACACATTCATGGAACAAAATTTGCTCTATTTTGGTCGCTAGAGCTTCCTCTTTTTTCCCCTCTCCTCCCTTCCCCAGTTACCCTTCCTCTATCCTACTGGTCTTCCTTCTAGTTATGTTTTATTTTTTTGTAATTGGTGCTTTATAGATCCACATAAAGGTGGGATTCACTGTGGCATACTCATTTAAGTACATAGCATAATTTGGTCAATTTCAATCCCCAGTTCCTCCCTTTCCTCATCTCTCCTCCCTCCCACTCTACTCCTTCATTCGTTTCTTATTTCCACCCCAGATTTGATAACTCAGTGAGATAATTACATACAAAAGCAATATATTTTTTAAAAAATTAAATAAATAATAGGTAAATTCATATTGCATACTGACATAGGTTGTGGGTTAAAAAGAATAAATCATGTATATTTGTTGATTTCAATGAATAAACAGAGGGGTGATTTTAGATGGGAAAGAAGTAAAAATGTATATACATATAGATCTAATAGCTATTTTGTGGATCTTGAGTATGTATTATTTTTCAATTAATTTTTTTTTTTACTAAACAAACCAGAGTTTATTAGTTGGTGGACTGGATGTTCTTTGCAATTCCAAATTTACAAAATCAATAAATTGAGGAAAGTTATTATTTATGTTTCCAAGGAATTAATATTCTTTAATGTATGGGTTCACAGAGCCTCTATTCTGCCTTTGGAATCTCACATATATTCATTTTCATGGGCAGAATGTAAATTATACCCAGAACAATGAAAGTAAAGGAGTTGGGAAATTAGGTGCTCAGGCTTCCAGGCCTGTGATACTGGGGAGAGCATAAAAGAGTGAGGAAATAAATGCTGACTATAAATGTATACACATACACTATATAGCCAAATAGTCATAAAATGGGAATGAGGGAAGGGAGGAGAGACAGGAATAGGAAAGACAGTGGAATGAATCTGACTTAACTTTCCATTGTACATATATGAATACACCACAGTGAATCTCCACATCATGGAGGGGTCCTAATTAGCATAAGATATACTGAACTTCTATTCTTCTCCCCCATCTCCCCCCGCCTCCTTGTTCTGTGTTAGCATCCACATTTTGGAGAGAGCATTCCCCCTTCCATTTTTTGGGATTGGCTTATTTTACCCAGAGCAGCGAGCTGGCTCATATTTTTCTAAGCCAGTTTCAGTGGGTCCTCTTGTGTTTGCAGCTGAGTTGTCTGTTATTTGGCAACATTTTGTGATTATTCAACTTTGAAAAACTTTACCTCTAATCCAACTGCTGTTGACCTGTATTTGCTGGTCCATTATTCCTCCTGCATTTATGTGTCACCAAAGGGCTTCAGTAGAACTCACAGCCACAGGACAGTGTTCCATTGTTGCTTCAGATCATCATAATGATTTTTTTCTCAATAGAAAAATGGCATTTACATTGGCTTAGTGATTATAGCCCACACCTTCTGTTCCAAAGACAAATTATAAAGTATTACTTTACTTTCAGTTTCAGAGATCTTTGTCCATAGATGGCTGATTCCATTGTTCTGGACCTGAGGTGAGGTCTCAGAACATCATGGTGAAAGGGTGTAGAGGAGGAAAGCAGCTCAGGACATGGCAAAAAGGAATCAGATAGAGCTCAATTAAATGATTTTTTAAAAAGAATCAGAAGGTGATAAAATCCAAGAATGCAGAGAATGATGAAAGATACATATGAATAAAGAGAACAATCTCAGAAGACTGATGTGAACTTCCATGGAAGGATTCCAGATTGTTAACTACTGGTGAGGCCTGAGTGAAAAATTTGCTTAAATAAGAAAGCCAGGGCTAAAAGTGTTTTGGATTGATGTATTAACTTTTAGTCTCCTTGTCATAAATCTATTGATGCAAAACATATTTTTGCAATATTATCAGCTTGTGCCATTGTGATTTGTTTAGTAATTGAATCTAATTTGGAGCCAAATTCATCAACACACCAAGCCCAAACACAAATCTATTCTTTCTTTATTAGAATATAATTTAATTACAGCAAGTTCAATATTGATGTTCAATGTTTATTTGAAGCATTTAGAAGAGTGATTGTCACATAGTAGGAATTCTATTGATATTTACTGATTGAATGAGATGACTAAATGAAACATTAATGTATATTAGTGACACAAGGTTTTTATTGTTCATCAATGAGGAACTTTAATATCATCAAGTTAACAATCTATATTGTGTTAGGCTACTGTGGAAAAAAAAAGACAGGAGGTTACTGCCTCTCCCATCTCTATGTAGAACTACGATTGCTATATGTTAGTATAGGAGAATCTCAAAATAATATTTTGAGAAAAATGTAAATAAAAAATTGGATTTTGACACAAAAAATAATTTTCTTGACTTTCTCCTGGTGATCGAGGAAATTTTCTATGAAATTTTGGAGGTAAATTGAGTTTTCCAGGAGTCTTTCAGTTTTAAATCCATTTTCCACAAGAGGTACCAAATTTTTTCATTTCCGTTTATTGGGATAAGAATGTGAGAGGAAAGAACACCCACAAGGGAATTGCTAATGTGTCTCTTGACAAGAAATTTCCACTGAGATTCATTATCTGTATGGAGAACAAAGTCTCACAGCTTTATAAAAAAAGTGAGACTCCTCAACTATTATTTTAGGTTTTAATTTATTTCATTATATTTTGGGGAGTACTGGAGATTGAACCCCAGGTCACATACATGCTAGGCAAGCACTCTATAGCTGAGTTACATCCCCAGCCCTCATAACAATTATTTTGGGGTAGAATAGGTTTCCAAGTCTGAAAATATTTGGGATCCTTCAAATAAGTATTAGGGACTTATATGAAATAAAGCTACTAAATATAGAACAGATATTCAGTTCTTATCCCCATTAATATTTAATTCTGATGAAAAGATCAATTTTTTTTCTTGCAAGAAAGACACCAGTACAGAAGATCATTTGATTAAAGGTAAATGTTTTGTGTGGGTGGGAATGATCTATTCAGCTGTTTTGATTTAACTTCATGCATATTGTGAACTTTTTAATGCAAAGGTTCATGTGAGAAAATATGTAAATAAATTGACACATTTTAATACTAATAAGCAGCATTATAATTTGAAATACTGAGGCATGTTTTTGAAAATAATATAAGGGTACTATTTGCATTAGTGGGCATTTACACTAATGCAAATAGTACCCTTGGGGCTGGCGAAAAAATCTTGAAAGCATAACATCAGATTCAAGTTAAGGGGATCTAAGTAATAAAGGAAATGGATGGGAAGAAAATTTAATTCTTCCAATCCTTCTTCTAGGAAGATATAAGATTATTCTAGAAAAATTATTTAGCAGACTCATAATCAAACACAGCACTGTATTTCATAAAAATATCCAACTCAACATTAAGTATTGCACTTAAGAAAGTGTAGCCACACATACTGGACTAATTAATTCTCACAGCAGCTATAGTAAGGGAGGTTCTGAATAAAAACAATACCTAAAAGATATGTGTATTAACTGTTGGCAGTGGATTATATCCAGGTTTTTAAAATTTCATATGCTGTTTCTTTTCTACTACATCAATGTTTTTCAATCTTTTTATCATTACCTATAGTAAGAATACATTTTGTGTAATAATTCACATCACCCAAACTTACATATTCCCACTTGTTATGAAAGTAAATAACTTGATAGAATAACATGTTGTTATTCTATTCTATTGTTATTCTATTGTTGTTCAAACGTCTAATAGATTACAACTCACAATGTAAAGAGCATTTGTATACATCAAACTTGTTGATAAATGCTTGGTGTCTCTAATCATTTATCTTTGCAATCAATTATTGTTTGTTTTGTTTTTCAAGTTCTGAGTATATTTCAGGGGTCATTTCCTTTTAATTGCTTGATTCCTTTTATAAAAAATGTTTCAGTTGGCAAAAAAGTCAGTCTAGAGTTTGAGGAATAGACTTATGGAAAAACATTATGTGCTGTTTCTGAGCAAACTAGAATAATCTACCTGGGATTTAAGGAGTTTTGATCTCAACTCATAAATCTAATTAGAATATTGCCAAGGCCAGAAGATCATGGTTGAAAGAAATGAACACAAGTGGTAAGTCAACATGACTTGGGTACAATAGTATCATTATTCATTCATATCATTCTCTTTTTTAATATAAGGTGAATCTTAATTTTCCCTTTACCTCATTATTTTATGAAATTTTGCTAATTTGCATTTCTTTGTTTAGAGATATTTGTTAATTTTTCTTTTAGAAGCACTACAAAACTCATATTTTTGTTTTTATTAATTTTCATGCCTCTAAATATCAATTAACTTCAGTGGAGTCTTTAACTTGAATTTACGAAAAAGAGCAACAGCAAGCATGAATCTAGACAATGCAAGTGCTCCAGAGGTCTTCATTCTCCTGGGTTTCTCCAACTACCCTTGGTTGGAAATGCCCCTTTTCATTATGGTACTTATTGCTTATATCTGTACACTGGTGGGTAACATCTCAATTATTGTTGTATCCAGAGTGGACCCTCATCTTGACAGTCCTATGTACTTCTTCCTTTCCAACCTCTCCTTCTTGGACCTGTGTTTTACCACAACTACCATCCCTCAGCTGCTGCTTAACCTTTGGGGCCCAGATAAGTCTATCAGCTATGGGGGATGTGTAACCCAATTTTATATGTTTCACTTCTTGGGAGCCCAATGAGTGCAACTTGTTAGCTGTGATGTCCTTGGATTGTTACATGGCCATCTGCAAGCCTTTGAGGTACCCAGCTATCATGCATCAGCGACACTGCATCCTTCTAGTGGCCCTGGCATGGATCAGTGGATTGGCTAACTCCTTGCTTCAGTCAACTCTCACTGTCCAGCTGCCACTTTGTGGTAACAACAAGGTAGATAATTTTCTCTGTGACGTCCCAGTGATAATCAAGATGTCATGTGCTGACACTACATTCAATGTAGCTATGCATGCTCTCCATTGTGGGAACATTCTATTCCCTGGTTCCCTTGTCACTTATCCTTGTCTCCTATGGGTTCATTGTAGCTACTGTGCTTAGAATTCAATCTTCAGAAGGAAAGAAGAAAGCTTTTAATACATGTGATTCTCATGTTATTGTCGTATCTCTTTTCTATGGACCTGTAATTATCATGTATGTACAACCCTCTGCTACTAACTCTCAGGACAAGAACAAACTCATGTCTTTGTTCTATAGTTTGGTGACTCCTTTGCTTAACCCATTTATCTATACTTTGAGGAACAAGGACATGAAAGGAGCAATGAGGAGACTTCTTGGCTCCTGTCATCAAAGAACAGAACAAACCTAAGTATTTTTACAGTTCATGCTCTCCACATTTGGCTTAGATTATCTCCAGTTCTAAATTACCTCTTGATTTAGCATTCTCCAAAATTGTCAACATCCTTAGTACCTGTCTTATCAATACATGTCTTTGTACCATATTTCTATGGCTGCTTGGCCAGCATTTCAAGTGGGAGTCCTAATTCTCATTTTGTCTGGAATTTAAATGGGAGCAAAGATGGTCTTTAACTTGCTTTATAACCTTCTAAAGATTCTATTGTAGAACCTAAGAAATGGACAAAAAATGCTTATTGAAGGACTCATTTTTTCAGACCAAAAAGAGACTAAAATTCTATCATTTTTTGTATTATTTTGGGAAGAAATAAGTAATTTAGATTGCATTTTACTTCCTTGCTATTGTGGATATGATTTGAAGATCAATGTTTCATATGCAAATCAACACCTTTTATGAATTAACAAGAAGATCAAATGGGTTAATATCTCATATTCTGTAATTGACACTGGTCAACCACACATCCACTGATATTTTAAGATAAAGATAATTTGAAAACAGTATCTGACTCTTTCCTCTTAATGGAATTCCTTTTTTGGGGGTATTTGACTGAAACTAGCTATTTTTGTGTTTCCAAAGGGAAAAGTTGATGAATAAAATCCTGAGAAGCTTCTGTGTTATCATAATATCAATAATACTTAGCTTTCATTGGGGATCTGAATCTATCCAGAATGAGAATATCAGATGTATTTGATACATAAAGAAAGGTTTCAATAGTTCAGTCATTTAAGAATTGGAGTATTATGTGGTTAGCAAAGAAAAAATGAAAGAATACAAAAGTGTAAATTAAATTGGGGATCAGACCATCAAATTTGACAGAAGTGAAGTAGAAAGGTTGATGATGATATGCAAAAGGACAGTCCCTTGATTTTTATCAATAATATAAACTCTTATCATTATAAATCAGTTTTTCACAATTTTATACTCTCCAAACTTACAATACCCTCAGGTTTTTGACTTGTATTTAAGGCATTTAATTTTTTCTGACAACTAAGTACATTTGTGTTATGTCTTCATACATCTACATATCCTTGATGTGTCTCATCAACTTAAAAGTGACAAGAACAAAATATATTGACTCAAAGTGTATGAAACTTTGACACAGAGATACACTGATTCTAATCAATAATTAATTACAATATTTTAATTCTTCAATTTGTGCTTTATATAGTTTAATAAGCTTCCCTTTGTAGACTTAAAAGGAGGGATATTACAATTTTGCTTCTGTTGGAGACAAGGAAACATTGGTCCTTTGGAGGCAAGTTTATTCGCTGGTGCAGTGACTTCTGCTGACAACTAGATCTTCTGGTTTTTCCAAGTACTCCCACTTCTTAGTATTTATGACACTTGAAACTTCACATTCCTTTAGATGATCACTTCTTTCTCCTAAAATGACCATGAGGTCTTTTTCACATTTGGCAGCCCATGTGATTAGTGCTATAAAATACATTCTTAATAAATATTTTTAAAATAAAGTTTGACTGAAAAATATTTCCTACTGTCCTCATTACCTACTGTCAAAACCTGTATTACAGGCTTGTGCAAAACTACGTCCTGTACTTAATAATTAGTTTAACAAAAGAAGTGATATCTTTAAGAATGTTTTTTCAAACAATCTTCAGATAATGCTCTGGTATATATTATGAGTGCTACCTCAATAATAAGTAAGCCACAGTTAAGCAAATTTTGGGAAAAGTCATTTATCATCCTTGGAATTGTGGAAAGAAAGATAATATAATGCCTGTTTTAGAATTATGGAGTAAATTATTAAAATGTGTTTAATGCAACACATACCAAACAATTTCCCTCTGATTATATTGCTTCCTTATCAGAGGAAGTAACAGAACAGTTTGGAAAATAGTTTACTATGAGACTGAATCCAAGAATTTGAAGAGAGAAAATTGATGAGGTGAGGGGAGCAAAAAAATATCACTTTCATGTTATAAGTATGAAAGGATTACTATGAAACTATCGTAGATATTAAGAGAAAGCTGTTTATAATAGTGTCATTATATCTTCCCAGCTATGTGAAATATTATTTGCATGTATTACTTTAAGATGTAATTTTTGTTGTCAAATGTTACATTTGCAATTTCAAGGTCAGTATTCATTAGACTAATTATTTCATCTTAATGGTATAAATATAATGGCAGTTATCACATATGTGACAACTTATTATTACACTTTAAACATTAAAATAAAATATTGTGCTTTCTTACTGAATATAATTTCATCTTAAATAAATTTCATCTTCTTTGATGCAATTTATAATCAATAATATAGACTGTGCATAATTTCAGATGAAATTTATAAAAATATTAACATCCAAATCTATATAATTTGCTTCTTGAAAAACCTAATGAAAGACATTTCTGAAATGCATATTGAAATGTTTTCCCAGGTGTAGGCAAATCTGACAATCTCATGGAGTTTTGTAAAAATCTCACAGAACTTTTTAAAAATTATAAACTTGAACTTACTGCAGAGTTCCTGCATTAGAATTTTGAGAAATTATATCCAAAAAACTATTGGAAAACATTTTCTTAGTTAATTTTGATGTGTTTCTGCAGTTAGTGAAGACCAACACAGAGAAAACCTTATGAATAACCATAAGAGAGAAGTAAGATGGAATCTGACTAATGAGGAAAAAAGTATGATCCTAATAAGTAATTGGAGGTAGCTCTTGCAAAAGATATGAAGAATTCTAGATGTTTCCTAAAACTGAGAAGGAATTTTGGCAACTACAAACAGTTCAAGAGACAAAAACTGAAATTCAGGGCTGCCAAGGATGCCAGGGTCAAGGAATTTAAATTCTAGATAAAAGTGAAGCACAGAGAGTTGGGCTTGGTAAGTATCACCACTTATTTTTCACTTTTATTTTCTGTCAGTCATGAGTCAGAACAGAAAGTGGTAGCATAGAGGCTGAGAAGTGGAGTCTTCATAGTCTCACAGGATTGGGGAAATCATGGAAATCATGGCTCTATTAAACACCCAAGACTGAAGGGCAGCAATACAGGAGTAAGTATAGACTGGTTGTAGGCCAGCCCCAGAAAAACTGAAATCCTTAATATAATCAGGTTTACCAAGGTATAATATGTGGAGGATAAACCATATGACTTAAATGTACAATTCAGTGTTTCATAGTTACATATACCCATGCAACCAATATCCTCAAAGAGAAAATTACTGTCATTCCGCCAAAACTATTTCTGTCTCCGTACTGTGGATTCAGTCAACTGCTAATCAACTTTATGCTTTTATAGATTTTCATTTTCTTGAATTTTCTGTAGATGAATCCATGCATTGTGTATTATTTCAAGTCTGCCATGATTCAGTGGACGTGATTTTGAGACTTATCTAGAATGGTCTAATGTCAATACTTTACCTCTTTCCATTACTAGTAAAGTCCTATGACATGGATAACATCATTCTGTTAAGTACTGTAGTTTATGTATTACATCTGTTGACAGTTTTTTCAGTGTTTTCAGGTTATTGACTATTCTGAATGAAGTTGTTAACGTATTCAGGTACAAGTCCTCACTTCAGCAAATGTGTTTATTTTCCTTCAGAAAATATTTAAGAGCAGATGAATGGGGCATAAAGTGAGTGTATGTGTAATTCTTTAAAAAACCATGAAACAGTTTTCCAAAGTAGTTGTATTATTTTACACTCCAACTAGAAATATATGAGATAACTACATCCATCTCACTCAGAATATTTTTTTTAACTCTAATTTTCTGCTAAAAGCAAAAGTACATTATCTCTGGAAGAGGATAACAATACTCAGAACTAAAAAGAAATCCTTATGAGCCAGGCGTGGTGGCGCACGCTTGTAATCCAAGCAACTTGGGAGGCTGAGTCAGGAGGATCGCGAGTTCAAAGCCAGCCTCAGCAACTTAGCGAGGCCCTAAGCAACTCAATGAGACCCTGTCTCTAAATAAAATACAAAATAGGGCTGGGGATGTGGCTCAGTGGCCGAGTGTCCCTGAGTTCAATCCCTGGTTCCAAAACAAAACAAAAAAAAAACAAAAAAAAAAAAAAAAAGAAATCCTTATGAATTTTTATTTTGAAACGGGCAAAGTTGAGGGAAAAATAGATTAATTAATTTTAATAATGCCCATTTTAGAACACCAATAGATAATGCCTATATAAAGGAAGTGATATAAACATAACTGGCCAAAAGTAAAAATCAAATCTTCCTAAATAGCAAAAGAAATACAAAAAAGAGAGTTAGAGGGATGAAGATTTTATAGAACTTTATGAACATAAATTTATAAGCTTATGAATTTTTGTCATCATTTCATCTGACCAGGGGTTCTCTGGAAAACTCCATTTATGGTGTTGTCTGTATTTGAACATGACTCAAAAACCTGACAAATGCAGAAAACATCTTCCTTAGCAGATATTTCTTGAAAATAATTGCAATTGATTGCTTTAATTTCACTTCTGAGGCAGCGGATCACAGGGCAAACCACAAATTAGGCACAGTTTTAAAATATCTAATGAGCGAGATATCCATAGGACTTTGAACTATTAGCAATATGCTGGGAATTGAGAAGATCCTGTGTGCAGGTCCAGGGCTCCTTGCATGCTCAGGAAAGATGTGCATAGATCCTCAACCTTCATCTCTGGCTGATCTTGAGTCTTCATATAGGAAGTAAATGGAGGCTGAGGCTGAGAGGTAAATTGCCTAAGTGCTGAAGTCTTGTACCAACACGCACATGTGTCCTTTGACAAAAACTGAAAGATTTCTTAGTCCCAGGCATTGAAGGAAAACAGTTTAATTATTAGCTGGTCACCAAACCATCTGAGTAGAGACTTCAGTAGTTATACTCCACAAAATATACAGACTACAGAATTAGTTCAGACAAGTCATAATAACAAACACCAATAATTACAATAATAAGGAATAACAGCAAGTCCTGATGAGGAGGGGGAAACTGATATCAATTTCTATAGTTTCCGTATGTGTGGGTGTACATGTATCTATATTTTTGTTGTTATTGGTGTTGTTTTGAGATGTTGGGTTTCACTGTGTTGCCCAAGCTGTCTTTGAACTCTTGAGATCAAGTGATCCTCCTGCTTCCTCTTCCTGAGTAGCTGGGATCACAGGTGAATACCACCATGCCCAGCTCCAAGAAAATTTTAAATGTCTAGTTTTCAAAATAAACTTTTAAGATACAAGTAAAGAAACAAGAAAGTATGGGGCATATTGGGAAGGGGAATAAAGAAATCCATAGGAGGAAGTCAAGGGTGAAATTACCAGATAAAATCTCACCAGTTACTTTTAAAATGTGAATCTGAGAGTTAAAGAAAATGATGTCCAAAGAACTGAAGGAAGGTAGGAGAACTATGCCTCAATAAACATGGAATATTAATAAAGAAAAATAAATTATTTTTAAAAAGAAACCAAATAGAAATTATAAAGTTCAAAAATAAAGTAACAAAAATAAAAATCCACAGAGCACTGACTTCAAGCATATTTGAACAAGGAGAAGAATCAGCAAACTTAAACCTATGTCAATTGAGATTATGTAGTCTGAGTAATACAAACAAAAAAGAATAATGATTTCTTGGTCCCAGACATTAAAATAAGCAGATATGAGGCATTATCAAGCACATGAGGCATTATCAACATGTTGGCAAGAATATGGATCAACAGGAACTCTCATTCATTGCTTGTGGGAATGCAAAATGTTTAGCTATTATGAAAGCCAATTTGGCATGTTCTTCCAAAACTAGACATATTTCTACCACACAATCCAGAAAGCATATTTTTGATATTGAACCAACGTACTTTAAAACTTACGTTCACACAAAAATTTCACTCTAATGTTTATAGTGCCTATAAACTTCAAAGCTTAGAAGCAAAAGAAAATAAATATATGAATAAACAAACTGTGGTTATTCGGTTCTAAGAATAAGCCAGATAAGAATGTGAAGAATCTTAAATGTATATTATTAAGTGAAAGAGACCAATCTGAAAAGGCTATATTATATATGATTTTAACTGTTTGATAGTCTGAAAAAGGAAAAAATATGGAGATAGCATAAAATCAGTTCACAGGAGCTCAAAGGTAACTAGCAAAAATTTGAGAATGTAAATAGAAACACAACATACCAAAAATAATGGAATTCAGCAAAAGTAGATTAGATAGAGATGTGTTTGAAACCAACAAACTTCCATTATTTTTTTTATTTTTTATTTTTTTTTAGAGTGGAAAATAAAGTTTTATTAAAGAAAAGTAAAAGCAGACTTCTCCCGAGTGGAAGAAGGGGACCCAAAGGCGGAATCCATGTGGCGAGTAAATCCTGTCCTTTTTATAAGTTTTACTCTCTTGTTCCCTTCCCCCCTCATTCTTCCTCTCTGTCTAGGCCCACTTTTGCATGTGAGTGGTAAAAGCAGAAAAGCAGATGGTCAGGGGAAGGGCTGAAGAGATAACAGGTAATGTCCCAGCAGGTGTTAATTAGCAATTCCTTGCCTACAGTTCTTGATAAGGACAGGTAGTTCTGGTTATCAATGGGTTCTGGAAATCTTTGACATTCCATTCCCCAAGGCAGCCTCCAACTTCCAGATGTAGGTGTTTTTTTTTATGTCCTTCATTTTCTCGATTTGACCCGATTTTTATTTCTGCACTGACTACCTAACCAGTTCTGGCTACATTCCCCCCTTTTGTTTAAGGAACTCAACTGCTTGCTGGAAGGAAAGGGGGCGATGACCGCTCTGGCTGCTTTGGAGCTGGAAGGGGGCAGAGTTGGGGGCAAGCAGTTTGAAGTTCCTTTCTCTGTTTAGAAATCCGGTCGATCGAGGGGTCCATGGTAAAAGTCTGGTTGAGAAGAAATAGGCTGGAGGGCCATCTGAGAAATGGGCGCTCTATAAGAGAAACAAGAAGTCATGAGTACCGGGATAAGATTAATGCAACAATAAATTCCACAGCATAGGAACATACCCATGAGTATTATGGTGACAATAGAGGCTAATAATGTTTTCCACCAGGAGGTACCAGAAAACCAGGAACTAAGAATTTGTCCCCATGATAAGTCTGGGGAGGACATGGCCTTTACTTGAGAGTGCAAATCTTTAAGGATGTCAGTCACATTGCCCGAGTTGTCAGGGATGTAAACACAACATTCAGTTTTGATAATGGCCTATAATTGTTTTGATAATGGCCTATAATGTGATAGAGTTTCATTTATAGGCCATAAATTAACATTGGCATGAGTGGCAGTTTGTAAAGAGGGTTTTTCTTCCTTCTGTTCTAATATTAAGTGCCACCTTGGGCGGCAGTGAGGACATCTAAAGCCATTCGATTTTGTAGGATAGCTTTCCTCATGAGTGCTACTTCTGTGTTCAACAGAGAAATACTTTCCTCAACATCATGGAGAGCAATTTGAGTGTAATTATTTAGGGTCTCCACGTGCCACATTACATCTTCTAAGCCAATTTGTGGGATAAATATTGAAGCTAGATGATCATACCAATGGAAAACAGATCGTCCCCATCTATGTCTGAGATTGGGGAGATTTGCTGGCTGTTCTATATTTGGAGTCCATCTCCCTTGCATCCAGGGGTACCCAATAGTACATCTTCCTATCCAGCCTGGTGGAAGCCAGGGCCATAAGTTCGTTCCACATATCTATTGTGTCCCATTGGGTGCTGGCCAGCTAATTTCAGGTCTAGAGAGCCAGTTAGTTCCAAACCAATCATTGGCTTGTAAAATTACAATTTGCTGGCATAGTGACTCAGGGGTCCATCCTAATTCTTGAGTACTATCAGGCCATCTGTCATAAGTATGGTTACGTTGTTCCCAACAGATTGGGGCTTTCTGGTTTAGATGCCCAATGGTGGGCGTAAGCCATAAATGTCCATCCCAAACCTGATAATAACCATCCTTATATCTGTAACATATGGATGGTAACGGTGGAGAGTTAGAAGTGGATGGGCCTGTATGTGGCTTAACAGTGGAAGAAGTTTGAATGTTGGTTTCCTTTAAAGTGAAAACCTTTTTATGGCCTGGTTGTGATAGAGTTTCATTTATAGGCCATAAATTAACATTGGCACGAGTGGCAGTTTGTAAAGAGGGTTTTTCTTCCTTCTGTTCTAATATTAAGGACTGTAAATTTATCCAGTCACTTCCCTGTAAAGGGGACACCCACCAAGGTAGTCCTGAGGTGCTGGAAAGGGGTAATAGTCCACATATCCAGCAATTATCTTTCTGTAACCTAGTGGCATACTGTTGGGCCCAATTTAGAAAAGAGTTTGTTTCAGTGGATCTGTTTATAATAATAAAGAAAGACAAGAAGAAAAGTTTATGTATCACCATTGTCTCTGCGGAAGAGATATTTTAGATCTTCTATTGGAGTGCAGGAATATCGCTCCTCAGTTCCTTGGGAGGTTTCTTTGCAACTCAACTCAGGCTGGCAGGTTTTAACTCGAGAGTGGTGGATCCAGTTCTCCTGTCCCAGCACTTTTACTGCAGAGGGGGTAGATAAGATTACAGGAAAAGGTCCTTTCCAAATAGGGTCTAAATTTGGAGAATTTGAAGGTATGGTTTTGATCATAACTAGATCTCCAGGCTCATATAGAGGTGGAGAAATAATTGGCTCAGATACTGGATATTTACAAATTTCAGTTTGAAATTTGGCCAACTTTGTGATATGAGCCACTAAATCTGCAGTTTCTTGATCTTTAAGGATATCATTCCTCAGGAATGGCCTCCCATATAAGAGCTCAAATGGGCTGAGCCCTAATTTTTTTGGAGTGTTCCTGATTCTAAGTAGTGCCAGGGGAAGCATTTTAGGCCATGGGTAGTGGGTTTCTTGAGTAAGTTTTCTTAGATGCCTCTTTAGGATGTCATTAGTCTTTTCTACCTTTCCTGAGGATTGAGGTCTCCATACACAATGGAGATGGTATTTTATGCCTAGGGCTTGGGACACTCCCTGAGTGACAGCTGCCTTGAAAGCTGCTCCATTGTCACTTTGGAGGCTTTGGGGCAGCCCAAATCTGGGAATTATTTCCTGCAATAAAGCTTTGACTACTTCTCCCGCTTGTTCAGTTTGAGAGGGAAAGGCTTCAGTCCACCCAGTAAAGGTATCTACCATAACCAATAAATATTGGAATCCATTGCTCTTAGGCATGTGAGTAAAATCAAGTTGCCAGTCTTCTCCAGGGAATTGTCCTGTTCTTTGTAATCCTGGGGGCTTTTTGGCAGAGTTAAGTGGTTTATTTCTTTGGCATAGCTCACAGGCTTTGACTATTTATTGGATTGTTTTTGGAATATGCTTCCCTTCAAATATTTCTTGAGTTAACTTGAGAGTATTCTCTTCTCCCAGATGGAAAGATTGATGGAGGGTATGTAAAATCTTCCATTGGGAACTAGCAGGTAAATAAAGTTTGTTATTTTCCATTTGAATCCACCCAGAGGGTAGGAGATTACCTCCTTTAGATAAAGCTTGCTGTGTTTCCTCCTGGGTGTATTGAGGTCTTATCTCTGGAGGAGGGCCTGTCCATATCAGAGAGGCTAAGGTGGTTATTTATTGTAAAGTTCCCTTAGCAGCCTCTTTGGCTTGTTGATCCGCTTGTCTATTGCCTTCTGCTATTTCATCCATTCCTTTTTGATGTCCTGGGCAGTGGATTATTGCTACCTCTTTAGGTAAATAGACAGCTTCTAGTAGTTTTAATATCTGTTCATAGTTTTTAATAGCTGTTCCCCCAGTTGTTTGAAATCCTCTTTCTTTCCAAATTGCTGCATGTGCATGCAGGATCAGGTAGGCGTATTTAGAGTCAGTATAAATATTAATTTTCTGTTGTTTCCCTAATTCAAGGGCTCTTGTTAAGGCTATCAATTCAGCAAGTTGTGCACTGGTACATGGGGGCAAAGGTTGTGCCTCTAAGGTGCCATGTAGGGTCACCACAGCATATCCAGCTTTGCGTTCTCCTTGCTCCATAAAGGAACTTCCATCAGTAAACATGGTGAGGTCTGGGTTAGAAAGGGGAAGGTTTTGAAGATCTTCTCGGGCTGAGTAATTCATAGCTAGGACCTGTTGGCAGTTATGCTCAGGATTTTCCTCTAATGTTTCTGGGAGGAGAGTGGCTGGATTTAAATTAGAGCAAGTCTTTATTTGAGTTATGGGTCCTTCCAGAAGTAAAGCCTGATATTTTAGAAGGCGACTGTCTGAAAGCCATAGTCCTCCTTTTGTATTTAAAATTCCTGAGAGATCATGGGAAGTGTAGACAATGAGGTCTCTTCCCAGGGTGATTGTAATTGCCTTAGGGATTAGTAGGGCTACAGCTGCAATTACTCACAGACAATGGGGCCATCCCCGAGATACCATGTCAAGTTCTTTGCTGAGATAAGCTACTGGCTGTTGAGCAGGTCCGTTCTTTTGCGTAATAACCCCTAGGGCTATTCCTCCTCTTTCAGTGACAAACAGGTTGAATTTTTCTTTAGTAGGTAAACTGAGAGCAGGGGCTTGAAGTAAGGCCTCTTTTAATGTCTTAAAGGCTTTAATAAGTTTTGGTTCCCATATTAGGGTGGTTGCTCCTTGGTGTAAAGTTTCTTTAAGGAGACTGTAAAGAGGCTTAGCTAATTCCCCATACCTAGGAATCCAAAGCCTACAGTATCCAGTTATTCCTAGGAAGCATCTGAGTTGCCTTACTGTTTGGGGTAAAGGATATTGTCCTATGGGAGTTATTCTTTCCTGTCCTAGTTTTCGGGTTCCTTGAGAGAGCTGTAATCCTAAATATTGAACCTGTTGTTGACATAATTGAGCTTTCTTTTTTGAGACTTTATAACCCTGATTGGCTAAGAAGTTTAGGAGCTCCGTAGTAGCCTCCTGACATTCTTCCTGGGTGGAGGCACATAACAGGATGTCATCCACATATTGGAGAACAACTGCAGATGTTTTATCCCTAAATTTTGTTAAATCTTTAGCCAGAGTTTGTCCAAATAGGTGAGGGCTATCTCTAAATCCTTGAGGTAAAACAGTCCAAGTTAATTGTGATCCACTATCTGGTTCCTCAAAGGCAAACAGGTATTGAGATTGCCGGTCTAAAGGTATGCAGAAGAAGGCATCCTTTAAGTCTAGCACAGTAAACCAAGCAGCAGTTGCTGGAATTTCAGATAGCAAAGTATATGGATTAGGAACTACTGGGTGGAGGGGAACAACTGCTTCATTAATTATTCTGAGGTCTTGGACTAAACGCCATTCCCCATTTGGTTTTGGAATTCCCAAAATCGGCGTATTGCATGGGCTGTTGCAGGGCACTAAAAGTCCTTGCTGCTTCAGGTTTTGGATGATCTTTAATAAGCCCTTTTTTGCTTCTGGGCGTAGCGGATATTGTCTCTGATGTGGAAAGACAGAAGGATCCTTAAACACTATTTTAATTGGAATTGCGCTTTTTGCTCGTCCAATTTTGCCTTCAGTGGCCCATACTTCAAGGGTTTACATCACATTCTAATAAAGGTAAGCATAATGGTCCTAGTGGTCCCAAATTCCTGGGGACCTTGTACAATTTCAGAGATCTTAGAATAATTAATAGGCTTTTGCTTGATTCTTTTAAGACCCTCAAGAACTAACACTTGGAAATGTCTAATTTTCCAAGCATCTTGTTCATTATTTGGATCCCAGTCAGGATCACTTCTGGGAATTGCTTGTTCTCCTGATGGATAATTAGGTTTAGATCTAGTTTGAGCTCCTGGGGCATGAGTAAGGTGTAGGTCATCCCCAAATTGTTCAGCTGCTTTTAGGGTAGCTTCCTTCTTATTGGAGGTTAAAGTCTGGTTAAGTAGCAGTATAATATCTTTCCAGGTGAGGTAAAACTACTTAAGGCTAACCACGCAAACACAGGTAACCTACACATTTTCTTACTAATTATCCCATATTTCTCTTGTGATCCTACAATTGGAATTCTCAATGTCTGATCGGCGAGCGAAGGGAAACATCCAGGAGGGAGTGGATGTGGTGGGAGTGTGGTACGGCCCATACGGAGGCAAAGGTCATTGGCGCTTTCCCTCAGTGCCATTCGTCAACCGATCACCCTAGATACCCCTTAGGGAAGTCGGGAGGGGGAGTCCAGAGAAGGAACCTTTGAGATTTCACCCGGGAGTAGCCCGGGCCAGAGAATCTCGCAGTTGCTCCAACCCCTTTTTCCTCCTCCATGCATCCGAGGTGGATCAGGACTTGTGACACTGTGTACTGGCGGCAATTGCTCTCCGGACCTGGATAGAAAAGTAGGAAACAGCTTCAGCAAAGTCCAACATGCCTACTCTGCATAGAGTAGGTGATTGGAACTTGCTTAGGCCGGGAAACCTCTCACCTGAGTCTTGAAGAATGGCGGCTGCACTAACTGCAATTAAGTAGCCGACGGGTGCCCATTTCGCCCTCCAGAAAGAAAGAGACAGAAAGATGCACCTCAAACAGATGTGGGGTGCGTGGTGTGTGAAGAGGCTTACCTCGGTGTATATCTCGGTGGGACCTCCAAAATCTGTTACCCTTTGTAACCGGTGTCGAGTCCTGCTCTCTCAGGTGTTGAAGAATAACGCCATAGAAGCAAACCGAAGCAAGTGTAGAGTGTAGAGTGGAAAATAAAGTTTCATTAAAGAAAAGTAAAAGCAGACTTCTCCCGAGTGGAAGAAGGGGACCCAAAGGCGGAATCCCCAAACTTCCATTATTGATGTACATTTCTCTGAAGTGAAAGTGTGTGTGTGTATGGGGGTGTGTGTGTAAATGGAATTATAATAATATGCACAAGATGATTCCATTTTTTAAAAAGTTGCTATACATGAAATTTACATTCTAAAGCAAAAGTCTAGAGAAGTAAAATAAATAGATAAGAAAATTATAATTCTTTTGCTGAAAATGTAATGGGAAACTGGGCAGTGTATCTTTCTATGTTGAGTATTCCTTCTCAGGTGATAATTAAGCGCAAACCTGAAAGACAACAGGAATCAGCCATGACAAAACCTGACAGACAACCAGGAACCAGCCATGACAAAATCTGAAGAGTATTTTAGGCAGGAGAGAAGCTAATTCCAAAGTCCTGAAACAGGAAATGACTTTGGTCTGTGTTATGGTTTGAATGTGAGGTGTCCCCTAAAAGCTCATGTGTGAGACAATGTAAGAAGGTTTGGAGAAGTGATTGGGTTACAAGAGCCTTAACCCAATCAGTGAATGAATCCCTGGTGAGATTAACTGAGTGGTAACTGGAGGCAGGTGGGTCGTGACTGGAGGAAGTGGTTTACTGAGGGCATGGCCAGGGGGTATATATTTTGTATCTGGAGAGTGGAGTTTCTGTCTCCCTCTGCTTTCTGATCATCATGTGAACTGTTTGCCTCTGCCACACTCTTCTGCCAAGTTGTTCTGCCTCAACTCAAGACCAAAGGAATGGAGCCAGCCATCAGTGGACTGAAACCTCTGAAAGTGAGCCCTCAAATAAACTTTTCCTCTTCTACATTTGTTCTGGTTGGGTCCTTTTAGTCACAGCAGCAAAAAAGCTGACTAAAATAGTCTGTAATGGAGAGTTATGTTAGCAATGCTTATAGCAGAAAATACATGGTATGCTCCATTTGGGATACTGACGGAAATTTAGTAAAGGATTTAAAAATGCCAACAAGGATTTCTGTGAACCACTCTGAAGTTAGGAGCATTGAGAGTACTGTTACAAACCCAAGGCCTGAAATAGTAAAGGGAAGTTGTATAGGAAACCATATAGAGAGAATCTGTAATGCACATGGCCATCTCCAGGACTTGTGAGCATCACAAGCAGCCATACATGTTTTAGCTTGGGGGAACATGACTTAAATGAGCTGTTCTCTCAGTCTAATCCTTAGCTGGTATTCTCATCAAGTAAACCAACCAGAACCCAGAAAAGGATTCCTCTTTATTCAGCTTCTTGAAGCACAGCACATAGTAGATATGTATATTGTGGCATAGAGAGTAGATCTGGGGCAGAGGAAGGACAATGGACTTATAATGATATACCTGTGTAATGGGAGGAAAGATACATATGCACATGATACTAATTATCTTTAGAGAATGGAGAAGGATTATGGACCATAGGAATAGCTTGTCAAAATGGAAGCCATTTCATTTGTACTTATTATTCAATGTATTTGAATTTATTTTTCAAAACAATGTGATAACATATGGTATTTAAAATCTTACTGTCTACATATCTAATATTATGCAATGTGTGTGTATGTGTGTGCATGTGCACATGGGTGTATGTAGAGAATATAATTTTATTTTTGTTATTGAAACATTAAATATATAAAGTTTTTAATTATGATGATTTTTAATGGAAAGATTATATTTTATTGATTTATTTTCTTCTCTATCCAACTTATTTTGGTGTTCCTTCATTGTTATTGCTAAATAATTAAATCTTATGAGATATCCTAAGTCACATATTCAAGAAATTCTAATTTAAATTCCTTGGGATTATTTATTCAAACAAGCTCATCTCCAAATGTTACTATCTTAAACTGGTGTCTAGTATGTTGGGAAATTGATGTTTATTTCAAAACTCAAGCAAGAGAAGAAACTTGCTACCAAACTTAGTTCAGTAGGAAATTAACTGTACATGAGAAGCTTTTCCATAGAGAGCCCTGTCCCAAGGACCTGTCTCCCCTAACTCACCTGGGAGAAGGATATAGGGCTGCCTGTATGCTAACAATGCCCAGGAGGTCCCAGGAATAACATAAATAACCTCCTATAATTAATGGTTGACATTTTCTACTGATGTCTTCCTAACCTAGGTTATTTTCTCTTTGATACCCCATCTCAGGTGAAAATCTATGTTCTGAACCTAATTGTTAGGTACTCATCTGTGTACTACAGTTCTTTTCCTGAAAGCTTGAAAAATATTCAAATGCATTCCTTGAAGATTCCTATTATTTGAGAAGGATAGTTATTAAAGTAAGGTGAGTAAAAAGGCACTTGGTTTTTAAAGGCCATACATTTTAGGCGAGGTTGGACTGTGTGTGGATAGGCCATAGTGCCTGGTGTACACATGAGAGGCAGAGCTCATTTCATTTCAGGGAGCCTTTTAAAACTTGGGAAACACCTACTTCTAGGAACAACTAAAGTTCTCCTTGTAATTAATCTCTGTCATAGTCTCTTTCTTAGATCAAACTTAAAGGCATTTAATTTTCAGTATAATAAATATCTGAATGAAGTATGAAGTCTTCGATCAGTTGTGTGAAATGTCTACATATATAGTCAGAATTTGATGGAATTACTGTCTGTGCATTTCATCCAAATGCCATGGTCTCAGATAACATTGCTTTTATTTCCTCTTATGATCTTTTACTATCTATAAAGCTAAAAGCATTATAGTTACAAATACAATGCTGTGTGTCTGATGAAGTGTGGATAAAATACAGCTAATGAAAATGTGAGCAGAGATACAAAGACCTCAACAAGAACACAGCCTGGCTACTTATTAATGTGATTTTAAGCCTTCATGGAGATACAAAGCCCTATGTAGTGAAATAAGGATGGAAAAGTCACTGGAAGTAGAAGATCCAAGTAATCTAAGAGGTAAAAGGAATGAAATATCATGAGAATAACATGGAAAAACATGAGAAATCTACACATATGATTGTACAATTTCAATATACTGAAAGAGTAAATCACATTGATCTCTAGGGAAATACCCAGAGAAACAAAAGGACTCTGGGGTAATCACTGCTTACAAACAAAATTCCACTAAATACAGTGGATAATATGAAGAAAATTTCCAATAATACAAATTTAATCAAACTGCCAAAATCATATTGGAATAAATGCTATTATTAGAATTTGATAATATTAGTTATGAAATAATTCACAGAGGATCAAATCTAAAATTACTCTTTCAAAAACTGTTGGTATGATCCATGGTAGAAAATTATGAGGTGTGAATATAACAGTGTTAAATGAGTAGATAGTAGGTGTCTTTCAGCAATTATGCAATGTGGGTAGAGTACAATTTTGAGAATATTTATTTTGCAATCAAATAAATTAATACCATGCTTTCACTTTACATCTCATTGACCACACAGAATTTCCCCTGAAAATGAATGAGATATGGTCTTAAATTTGCTGTGCTCATTTAACATCTTGAATAAATTCCAGGTCAAACCATGAATAGGGGAACTCATTCAAGGGACATCCTTAGAAAGAATGCTTTCTTTGGAATTTTGAAACTCAAAATTCATGTTCCAATATCTCACTACCTCATTTAAGTTATTGATAACTTTTTGATCTCTAGATTATCTCTAGTTATTAGTAGACATTGAAAATAAATAATTAACAATATCATAGAAAATGTATATAAAATGCCCAGGTCAATAGTGTTTGGGGGGTTACATGATTTCATGTAAGGGAAAAGCTAATTGGTGTGTTTGCCACACAGGGCTTATTAAGATTTGTTGAAATTTTAATTATTACATAAATTATGAAGTTATTATTGTTGCTATCACACACATATATAGTCATGGATAGTCAAAGGGCAACATTAACACCTTAGCTCTGAGTGACTTTGTGTGGCACCCCTGCAGGTAACCTTGAAATTTAATGAAATAGACAATGTAAAAACTGTACTTTGTAATTCTAGAATATAACCTGGTACCATAAAACTATTAATTGGCTGGAATAGTAACTCAGAATTTGTCAGTGGGATGTTATTTTAATCTCACATCTGAATATTCCTAAACCTACAAAATAGTGTAGTTTTCTTACATATCCTTCACTGGTAAAAAAAAATGTACATAAATGATTAATTTTTCTTTCTCAAAATACTATTTCATTCAAGTTACTGATTTTCTTGTTTCAATGTGCCTTTTAGCTGAAAAACAAAGAAAATTTCCTAAATATTTGAATGTTTCTGGGCCTCAGTTGAAATATCTCCTGACTGAAGTTACCTGGAGTTGAAAAATATATTTATATATGTAAAATGTGGTTATATATGGTAAATGGGTCACTGATAACTGTCCAAATTCTTATGTTAAAAGAGGATCATAAACTCACTTGATAAAGAAAAATTCCTACAAAACAAATAAATTAACTCAAATTTAGCATGGCTAAAACCTGAATTAAGTAGCTATGCCAAAAACTCATAAATGCAAGATCAAATTCTAGAGCATGAAGGAACCTCTGTCATTGTAGTGTAGCCCTTCAAATTTATGAAATAATTGGGTCACTGATAACTATCTAACAACAACAAAAAAAACCTGACATTATAAGTGCTCACATTTTGGGCTCAATTTCAAATACCTAAGATAGATTTATTTAAATCCAAGGTCTTCACACTCTCCACAGAGAAGACAAGATTAATCAACTAGCTAGATGAAACTGGGTAACACCATACTTTCTGTTCTTGCTGCTGCAGATCACACTCAGGGCCCAGCACATTCTAGGCAAGTGCTCTAGCACACATCCCCAGGCCTGGACTGTTGCATCTTGATGATACTCATACCTCCAGGTTTCTCTTCCTCATTCTTCTACTATTGCTACTGAGTGCTTTTATGATTCCTTTCACTTCTGTCATATCTTGCAGCTGTGATCCTTAAAATGAACCATCCAATTACTTGATCTCATGCATCATTTACTCTGTCAGACACCTGAAGATAGGAAGTGTTGAACTTCTTATTAAGAATTTTCTTACTTAGGCGGTGGCACATGCCTGTAATCCCAGCAGCTTGGGAGGCTGAGGCAGGAGGATTCGTGAGTTCAAAGTCAGTCTCAGTAAAAGGAGATGCTAAGCAACTCAGTGAGACCCTGTCTCTAAATAAAATACAAAATAGGGCTGTGGATGTGGCTCAGTGATCAAGTGCCCTGGAGTATAATCGCTGGTACTCACTCCACTCCCCCGCCAAAAAAAACCCAGAATCGATTTAGCTGACTTTTAAGGCAGTAAAAGCTTGAAAACAATTATTTTGGTATTTCCAAAACATAGTCACTTCTATTTTTAATCCTCACCAGAAAACAAGGAGATAATTAATGTCAATTTTACTATACAGGAGACGAAATTCAGTTGGGGAAATTGTTCACAATAACTGCCAGCAATTTTTGGTGTCATGAAGGGAAATTAGATAACCTGGCATCAAATTTATTATTTCAAGTTACTGCATCCTGTCTTTTATGAGTGCACAACGAATGGATCCTCATGTCTGGTCATTCTCCATCATGCTAACTTCCTTGGCACCTTCCCCGCTATAGGTGAAACACATTGAAGAGAATGGGACTCATTAATGAAAGCCACCCTGAAGAGTTCATTCTACTAGGCTTTGCTGACCGTCCTTGGCTAGAGCTTCCTATATTCATTGTTCTTCTGATAACATACCCCATGGCCATGATGGGAAACATTGCCATCATTTTGGTGTCCAAGTTAGACCCGCGTCTCCAGAGTCCCATGTACTTTTTCCTCACCAACCTCTCCTTCTTGGACATGTGTTACACCACAAGCATTGTGCCTCAGATGCTGTTTAACCTGGGAAGCTCTAAGAAGACCATCAGCTATATGGGGTGTGCAGTTCAGCTTTATTTCTTCCACATAATGGGAGGCACAGAATGTCTTCTCTTGGCTATCATGTCTTTTGACCGCTATGTGGCCATCTGCAGACCTCTGCACTACACCCTCATCATGAATCAGCACATCTGTATCTTGTTAGCGTCCACTGTATGGCTGGGAGGAATTACTTATGCTGTCTCAGAGGCCACTGTAACGCTACGATTGCCACTGTGTGGTGTCAATAAACTGGATCACTTGCTGTGTGAGATTCCAGTTCTGATAAAGACCGCCTGTGGGGAAAAGGAAGTTAATGAGCTGACACTTTCTGTAGTATGCATTTTTTTATTAGCTGTTCCTCTGTGTCTAATTCTTGCCTCCTATGCTAGTATTGGACGTGCTGTACTTAAGATGAAATCTTCAGAAGGAAGGAAAAAGGCCTTTGGCACATGTTCCTCTCATCTCATTGTGGTTTTCTTATTTTATGGCCCAGCCATTAGCATGTACCTCCAGCCCCCCTCTTCCATTACAAGGGACCAGCCCAAGTTCATGGCCCTCTTCTATGGAGTGGTGACTCCTACAGCCAACCCCTTCATCTACACCCTGAGGAATAAGGATGTGAAGGGGGCATTAGGTCACCTGGTGAGGAGCATTTTCAGTTCCAAATAAAAATTGGAAATTATTTAGCAATTAGATTTAGGTCTAGAAATTTTTCTCTTCTAACTCATTTATAACATAAACCCATGGTATATATTCTTCTTTTAAAAAAATGTTAATTTTTATATATTTTTTAAATTTCTACAGATTTTATTTTGATTCATTGCACACAAATGGGGTACAACTTTTTCAGTTCTATGGCTGTGCATGATGTAGATTAATAACATTCATGTGATCATACATGTACATAGGGTAATGATGTCATTTTCATTCCACCATTTTTCATACCCCTTCCCCCCGCCTCATTTCCCTCTCTGTAATCTAAAGTTCCTCCATTTTTCTCCCAGGGATGCAAGGTTGGGTCAACTTGGTATATACTCTTACAACATGTATTATTCCTTATGTTCCATATAATCAGGTACTTAAGGATTATACTTGGCTATTATCAGTATGGGCATTATTTCTGAAAAGAATTCTGTTTGGGTTCACATATACTGAAATAGTAACTTTGTTAAGTAGTAAGTATATTAATAATATAAATTATAATATAATTACATTAGGTCAATCAAATTACCATGAGAAGCTTGGCAATCATTCATCAATGGGCTTCCTATCAATCTCACTTGAGAAATATTTTGTCATTTCTGCAAGTTGTCCCAGGTCTGTGTGTGCAGCCTGGCTGCACTGCATTTTGTGTGGGGCACTCTATACTGTCAAAAAATCATGATTTTAAAAACTTTATCAGCTTCAATTCATGCAGATGCTTTTGCATCTTAAAAAATGCTCTGCTATTTTTGTTTAGGAAGCATGTTTGCATGATTTTGTATGGTTAAATAATTTATCATTAAATACTGAAATGAGTAGAATAAGGAAGAAAAAGTGTGGATAAATTTCTCAGTGTTCTTCAGAAATATTATAAGCTATAGTCTCAAATTAGTAAAAGGAAGGGATAGTAGTAATGAACTATAACCTTGAAATATTTCTATGCATAAACTGAAACAGGAGGAAATGTCTTTTAATGGTGTGACATAATCAGTATGAGAAAGTAATAATTTGTATTCTGGATTTGAAATGTACTTGGTTATTTCAAAAACCAATATGAGCATCTTTTAATTAATGTATATTTTGGGGGTAAGGATATTCAAAGTCTATATGAGTAAAAATTGAAAGTACTAAAACAGACTCACCATAAATTTAAAATTTTATCATAAAACTAGTTACAAATTATAAGAATAATCAACAATTTGTAAAATTATGTGGCATTGAATTAAACTATTAAGAATTCAACAGTATGTGTAGTGAAAAACTAAATCCTTGTGAGAAAATTGAGATGATTGGGTCTTTCTTACATGTCAAGATCAGGGCAAAAGAAAGGAAAATTGGAAAGGAAATTTCATATTATTCCATATAGGAATTAATTGTAAACCAAATACACTCTGAAAAATAACAGAGCATCTGGTGCTTATGCAGTTCTTTGACATACTTAGTTTGAAAGAATTCTAAGGAACTTTAATAACTCATAGGTTTTTGACTAATTGACAGAAAATATTATTTTGCACACACACAAATGTAAAATTCAACAATGTTAATTAAATGATAGCTTTAACAACATTTATTAGGTAAAGTATTCTCTGGTATTCTCTGTCTAACTTATTATGTATTGAGAAATTTAGTGAATTTTTGGTCTGGAGCAAAACCCTGTAATATCTGTGCTTAAAGCATAGCCATAGAGACTAATCACAGTTGTTCCGAATGATTTCTTCAATTGTCCTCCTTCCTGAGATAGTCAATGTGTGTATGAACTTTAGGGCCTATGGAATTATTCATTTCAGAAGCATGAGTGGCATCCAGACTCTGTGATAAGTGAATACTACTAATAACTATATGAAAAATCTCAGGATGAAGCATATTGAGAAAGTGAAGGGAAAACATGCAGACATGTTTTGTTTGTAATACACTTCTTCACATTTCCAGGATTCATATGTTCAGCATATTCTAGTATAAGGGATATGGTAGCTAACTTTTGAGAAATTCAGTTGAAGGAAAGGCATATGGTGTATTTGAAGCTGCAAATGTGCCCTAGCTTCTATGCAGAACATGTGCAATCCTGATATTGCCTTCTTAATAAAGATGATCTAAAACTTTTCTCATTTTTTCACACAAGACTTTCCTGAAGAACAAATGGAAAACAGTCAAACATTTTAACCCCAGTTGTAAAGACACTAAGATTCATTTTTGAAAATCGTTATGGAAGAATTCAAGGTGGCTTAACAACGGTTTGCTCCACACTACAGTGGTCCTCAGGTCTGCCTAGCATAAAAGTAGCAAGGCAAGAAGAAGTGCCCCTGCTCTGATGGGGATACTTAATTACAACTATTTAAAATGTCCAATGTTTCATCTTAGTTCACAGACTGAATTAATCTCTAGGTTAGCTCTTTTTGAAGAGAAAAAAAACCACAAATACTTCCTGTGTCTTGCATATTTTAGGGCACCATCTGCATGACCATGTTATTTATCAACCAAACTAGGATATTTCTAGGATTAAAATGAAATATGTTGAAAACATTACCTAGAATAAGACTTCCTATTCAATTTCTGCTTCAAAAACTGCTTTTCACCATAACAAACTCCCTAAACAAAACCCCTACCTTTTCTTCACTCCTCTTTACCTAAGACACCATCATTATCTTTGACTCATCTCATTCACAGAGGACCCAACTTTAATAAAATTTCATCGACATCCTGATGAATCTGTCATACTTCTCATATCTTTTACATTTTTAGCACTCTGAATCTTAGACAAGGGCCTCATTTAATTTCCAGTGTTTTCATAAACTAAACTACTTTTTATCATTCTAAATATAATCATGAAGTAAAGGTCTCATATAACTTCAGAAAATAAATCCTGTAAGTTTTCAGCACTAAAGGAAATATACATTCTTTTTTAAAATTTTCTCTTACATTTGTAAAATTTGTTTTGGTTCTTTATATTTATGCATAACATTAGAATTTATTCTAAAATAATTATAAAAACATGGAATGTAATTTGCTCTAATTCCATCCCCAGTATTTCCCTTTCCCTCTCTCTGTTCCTCCCTCCCACTATTCCCTTCCCTTTACTCTATTGATCTTTCTGCTATCTACTTAGAGATTTTTGTTTTGTTTTGTTTTGTGTCTTTTGAATATACATGATGATGAGATTCAGGGCATTAATACTAAAAATATACACAGAACTCAAAAATTTAACTCCAAACACCCCAAATAACCCAATTAATAAATGGGCAAAAGAACTAAATAGAAACTTCTCAGAAGAAGAATTACAAATGGCCATAAGTATATGGAAAAATGTTCAACATCTCTAGTAATCAGGAAAATGCAAATCAAAAGTGCATTGAGATTCCATCTTGCTACAATCAGAGTGGCAATTATCAAGAATATAAATAGTAACTATTGGCAAGGTGTGGAGGAAAAGCTAGACTCATGCATTATTGGTGGGACTGAAAATTCATGCAACCACTCTGGAAAACAGTATGGAGACTCTGCAAAGAACTAGGAATGGAATCAACACATGACTCAGCTATCCCACTCTTTGGTGTATATTCAAAAGATCTAAAATCAGCATATTATAGGAGTACAGCCACATCAATGTTTACAGCAGAACCGTTCGCAGTAGCCAAGCTATGAAACCAACTTAAGTGCCCTTCAACAAATAAATGGACAAAGAAAATGTGATATATATGCATACACACACACTAGAGTATTACTCAACAATAAAGAAAAATGAAGTTATAGCATTTGCTGGTAAATATATGGAACTGGAGACTATCATGCTAAGTGAAATAAGTCAGACTTAGCCAAAGTCCTAATGTTTTCTCTGATATGCAGAAGCTAAACCAAAGTAAGGCAGAAGAGAGGGGTGGAGAAAGAGAAAGAGAGAGAGACAGAGAGTCAGACATGTATTTGTTTCCACCATCCCTATTAGAGTACTGTCCATGTTTTGCTTGCTGGTATTATGCTATGCAGATCTGAGGACCTCCATAGCATTGCAGCTGCTCTGGGTTGTGTAAATCATTTCTGTTCTTGGTTTGCTGAGTGTTGATTATTAAAAAGTTTTGTGATTTTGTCCAAAGCTTTTAATGCCTCTCTTGGAAGGATCTTATAACTTTCCTCCTTTATTCTATTAACATAATGAGTTGCACGGACTGGTTTTCATACCTTAAACCATACTTCCCCACATGGAAAAGTACTCAACTTGATCTTATAGAGTCTTTTGTTGCTGGATGTGATTTGCTAATGTTGTGTTAAGAACATTTAAGTCTAAAATTATGGGTGTTTGTAAGAAGTATTTGTTTTTCTTGTGATGTCTTTAAATAGCTCATGCACCAATCTGATGCTAGTTTCATTAAGTGATTTGGGAAGTGTTCCCCTTCCCTATTTTCAGATAGATTTGGTATTATTTCTTCTTAAATGTACAAAATAACTTACCAACATAGACATATGGATATGTAATTCTCTTTATGGGAAATTTTAAAACAAATGTTTGATTATTTTCATTGGTATAGAGGCATTTGGATTTTCTACTTCTTTTTAAGTCTATTGTAGTTATTGATATCTTTCAAGAAACTCATTAATCTCACCTGTTTTCCATAATATCTGTAATATACTTTCATCATTAAAAATACTGATATGATGTACACTGACCCCCACTTTTTGTTTTAGAAATTTGTGTTTATCTCCACTTTTTTTGTCAAACCAGGGAGATGTTTGTTAGTTTTTAGACATTTCCAAGGAACCAAGTTTTGGTTTCATAATTGTTTTTAATTATTTTGTCTTGTGTTTCACAGATTACTGCTCTTGTGTTTTTTGTTTCTTTCTTCTCATAACTTTGAGTTCATCTTCATTTTTAACCTTATGTGGTGAAATCTTGAATCAGTTCTTCATGTTACCATAAATATTTAAAGCTATATATTTATCACTAAGTACTAATTCAGCTGCATCTCACACATTTTGACTTCATTTTCATTTTATTTCTCTAATAATGAACATTTTACAATTTGTCTTGTGATTTCCTCATTGATGAAAAAGCACAGTAGGCATAAGAGTGGTAAAACAATAAAAATATGTGGGAAGTGGAGGCTTCCAATGGAGCTGATATCATCATGTAGATCTAGAAATATTTGATTATCATAATCACATCACTTTGATCTCCTCCATAACTTTTCTATATAACTCACACAAGTTTAAAAAGATGTGACTTCAGACCAGAGCTGAGGCATAAATCTTGGCTCTACAATAAGGCAAGTGGTTCACAAATGCAGGTCAGTCTAGTCCCCTTTGATCAGTGAGAGATGTAGAATCAGTGGAGATGGGTGTGTGGGACAACCAATGTTGAAAGAAAGACTTTATATAAGTCTTTCTTTAAGTCTTTATATAAGTTATAAGAAAGACTTCACTTTCTTATAATGGAAAAACATCTCATTAACTGCCCATTAAGGGCATCTTTCATCTATCACATCCCAAACATGTCTTTACCATAGTGTGGGGTGCATGGAAATTATGTGCCTGGATCAAAAGATTGCTATTAAAATAAACACCTAACACTTAAGGTTTGTCTTCATAGAGTCCTTTAGATCCTGTTTATCCATGTATTTCTTGTTGGGAATATTAACACTGAGAATGAGAATTATACAGAAAAAAAATAAGCAACTTACCTTGATTTGGGCAAAATGTTTTGTTCTCCAGATAGATATATGTATCTTTAATTGTTTCTATAACTGATATCTATATCTGTGAAAGTTTACATTTATATTTCTAATACTTTCTATTTCTATTAAATTTTTATTTCTATCTCTATCAGCTATCCATCATCAGTCTTGTGGTAGCATATATAAACTAATGACAGAGAAATAACAATATTGAACATTTTTTCCCTCTGGCAGGTGATTACATAGAAGATGAAGTCACTATTGTAATGAATGTGTAAGAGATTAGGGTGAGATTACAGAAATAATAATGGTAATGAAGACAAAGGCATTAACAGGCATAGTACCCACACAGTACAGCAGTGTCTATATCGGGAATACCAAAGTGAGAGCATTGCTAAATATACAGGTAGATGATGCCAGCTAGGGCAGCTCTTTGCAGAGTACAACATGTATCTTGACAACCAGGAGGATACACTTCACCCTTCCCAGTGACAAAAAAGTGCTAATGGCAAACAGCTACAGCTCATTTATGGTTTTCCCTGGGAACCAGATAAAATCATACAACACTGGAGAGAGAGAGCCTGTAGTGAATCATATATGCAAAAAATGAAAGCAATCACTCCCTGGAAAACATTGGCAGATAAACTGGAAATCTAAGCTGGAAGCAATAAAGTATTCATGTTTCCCAGGAGTGAAAGAGTAAAATGGGAGGAAAATCACAAAAGGAATCATCTCTAGCAGGGAATATACAGAGAAAGTGCCAGAATGAAGTTTTTTAAACCTGTGTTCCTGTTCTCTTACATTCCTATAGTCTTATTTTAACTTTTAGAAAGAAGATGAATCTCTGTGAAAAGGACACAATTAAAATATCCAACTGGAATGACGATCAGGATGGGAAACTTCAACTTGGAGTTTCATATGAGAGATCTGACTATGAACAACTTGTCTTCCTTTCATTTTGTCAGTTATATAAAATATGCTTTCAAAATATGAATACCTACTAGGGCAATATTTTATATTTTATACCTTTTCTTTTTGTGATTGTAAGACTGGAATTTTTATTTTTCATACATATGAAACCCAAATAATGCCTCCTTATGGGTAATTAGCATTCAGCATTTTTTATGTAGATAAGAGAACAATGATCACTTTACTGATCAATTTAAATAAATAATTTTTTATCCTGATACACTGGATCTAGACCATATATGAACCAATAGGAAATACGTAGGCAGAGGATGGAATTATTTTTGATATATCTTTCCAATTCACTGTTATTTTTTAGCATTATGCCTGACATTTATTTTTACAAGATGAGAATGAACAGCTTCGTCTAGCAGTTTACTAACATATCCTGTCTTGCCAAAACCTCAAAGGTAATAATGTATTTCTGACTTTTTTTTTTTTGGTGTGTGTTTTCACCCTTGGAATGTAAAGTTTCTCTGAAAGCTTATGAGAATGAAAGGAATAGGAAAAGAAGTCATATCAAGCAAAACTACACCAATTTCTAGAAGTCAACACCTGCATGGTGGTTAATTCAGAAACCAGACAAAGTGCAATTGGGGATTAGAAAATACAAATAGACACACAAAGAGAGAAAAAGCTGGGGCCTAGTGGGCATTACATTCTGGTGGAGATATAATGACCAAGAGCCAGCTCAGCACATTTGTTATATAGGTTTAATTTCAAAAGGATTTTTTGAGAGAGTTTCTTCAAAGCACACAGAACCAAGGTTGGAGACTAAAGGCCCAATTATAATTTATCAGCTTCTGCTCATACTTCTCTACCCTCAGGGCAGCTGATGTCAGGACTGCAGGTCAAGAACTGATAGGCCCATGGCTAACATGGAACCTCCTTTTGAACACAGCATCACCTTAGCAACTGGGCAATCTCAATCAGCACCTTTGCACCAAGAGTTCGCAGAAGAGGTACCACTTCTGTCACCAGATAGTTCAAGGACCATAATTCAAATCACCCACTCTTGAAAAACACCCACTGATCCTCCATCCATAACATTTTAATCATATGTGCTCTGCTCGAATTCAAATTCTTCTCAAGCACTCATTTACCAGAAGTCTGCAGGGATCAATTAATGTCATTTGTATTTCTCAAATGGGTCTAGCCTCTTACAGTTTGTGATCTTACATTTAAATGTTTTGTATTGCTTTCATATCATTGAGGCTGTGAACTGTGAGAATTCCCAAAAGTCAGATTTGTTCAAAATTACATAATTTTTTTTCATTTTTATTTGTTCTTTTTAGATAAACATGACTGTAAGGTGTATTTTGACATATTACACATACATGAAGCATAACTTATTCAAATTAGGATCCCATTCTTGTGTTTGTACATGATGAGGAGTTTCACTGGTCATTCTTTTCCTATTCATATCCCTTTAATTTCTTTCCTTTGTCTAATTGTTTGGGCTAGTTCCAATTACTAGATTGAATAAAAGTGGTGAAAGAGGGCATCCCTGTCTTACTCCAGTTTTAAGAGGGAATGCTTTAATTTTTCTCCATTTTGGAATGATGTCGGCCTTGGGTTTAGAATATATTGTTTTTACAATGTTGAGGAATGTTTCTACTATCCCTAGTTTTTCTAGTGTTTTGAACAGGAATGGGCACTGAATTTTGTTAAATGCTTTTTCTGCATCAATTGAGACAACCATGCGATTCTTGTTTTTAAGTGCATTGATGTGATGAATTATGTTTATTGATTTCTGTATATTGAACATACTTTCATTATATCTTATATCTCAAGTATGTTGGCAGGAAAATAATGCAAGCTGCACCCATAATTAAAGCATGGTATGTACTGATGTTTCCCCAACAATAAATCACAACATTGCACATAAAAACTTAAACTTTGCTGTCATCCAATAGATTTACAAAGGTTGAAAATTGTTTCCCAAGTCCAATGAACACAGCATGAAGGATATTAGAACTTGATACAGTCCCAGTTGTTAGACATCATTTAGACTTTAGTAACTGAATTTTACTAGCACGCACAGATTCTAATATCACTATCATGGTAACAACAGCTTACGTGCATTGAATGATTTTACCTTACTGTGAAGAATGTTTACATAATTCCATACTAAGTTTTAAAAGACATTTTATTTCATTTTGATTGGCATGTGGCATGTACTAACTGTACATATTAATGGTGTTCAGTGTGATATTTTCACATATGCATATATGCATACAGGGTGCATTGATCAAATGCATCCTCTATTTACCTGTGCCTCCCCAACCTCTTCTAATCACTAGTGTACATTTAGGGAAGCACCACACCTTTTTATATGGAGAAGTTCAAAAATATTGATATATTTAGTTTTTACAACAACCCAAATGATTGAACTCAAAGACCATTATATCTGTTACTTCTGTTAAGTAAGAAAGAGCATACCAGAACATCTTAAAATTATTTATGTATAAATGTTATCTTATTGTAATGTGATTGGACTTATTTACCAAAATTTTCTTTGCTACAAATGGAATACATTAGCTGACAATGTAACAATTTTTAAGTGATCACTAATTTTTTAAATTCATGAAATCTTTTCTAATACAAACAAGACAATTGTAGGTGTATATTGATTCCTGAGCCATTTGGTTGTTAATAATTTGACAAGACATTCTAAAAAGTTATAAATAATATATCTTATCAATATTATTCAATTTTTTAAAAAAATTTTTCTGAGTTTTGGTAGTAACCTTGTAATAGTTTGAATGGTCTTCAAAGAATATTTTCAACACATTTTCAGAGTTAAGCCTAGCCTTGGATTTTAGACATACCAGTTAGAAACAGTTAAAATCTGCAATTAACGAGCCAAAGATATACAGTTTATATTTTTAATTTTCACTATTTCATGGCTTTTCCCATACACAAATTGGGTTATTTGACAAATTATCCCTCAAGTTTGTGTACTAAGCAGGATGAAGCATTTAGTAAAAAATGTCAGATAACTTGGATGGTCAGACTATAGATTCATTATCATCTTAATATAATAGTCTGGTATCATGCTGATGGCATTCCTGTAAAAGTTTTCTAACCAGGACAATGCCCTTGAAGGACATGAACTGACACTTTGGGATTTACCCTCCCAATGGCCCAGTCAAGAAGTCAAGTAATTCTTCTTTTGGTTCTACAAAGGCTCTGAGATAAGGGTTAATCCCCTGATACACTGATTGCTTTAATGAGTTTCTCTTGATGGCTGCAAATACTTTTAGTAGAATCAGGTCTCTGTCCTCTGTAGCAGTGATAACCATAGTGACTTTAAGACTTTGCTTTACTAACATGATGTAGTAGATTACAACCTAAGGCAGGCATTTATGCTGCTGATTTTGAGGAGACCAACACCAGGGATCAGGTCATCCTCACATAATGAGGGAGAGATAGGGAAGATGACATACAGGGAATGTGGAAAGACACCAGAAGGACAGAAGTAAAAGGAGTTGTCTGAGTATTTTGTGTGTTTTTTTAGCTACATTTATTGTAGCATGAACAAACCACCCACAGTGAATGCCTGTCAGGAACCCTAGGACCCTGTCCAGCCTGCACAGTGAACAAGGGTGCTGGGTGCATGCCTCACACCCTGCCATGTGACAGCAGCTCCCAGCATACCTGAATGGCTAAGCAGCCAGGGTCCCAGTGGGGACTGTCCCCAAGGGATCTATGGTGGCATAGGGGCCAAAGCTGGGCCCTATGTTATTTGTTTGGTTTACAGAGTTAATTTTTTTAACTAATTGCCAACAACTTAAAAATCCAGACTTTCTCACATTAAAATCTGTTTGTGGCTTCTCTGTATTTCTGACATCATACCTGCACTCCCATGTCACAGAAGCCAGCTACAACTGATAGCAGGTACCGCCTTCTGATGAAGACCTGTGTTTTGTCACAGCCTCCATGACATACTGTTCTCCCAGGGAAGTTGCCACTTTCAACTGGATTGCACAAATGTTTCTCTTGTCACAAGGTACAATGTCTCTCTGTCTGGTCTTCAGGTGGTCAAGTCAAACTGAGGTAGTCCTCATGACTCTAAAACCATCTTCATTCATTTGTATAACCCACCAGACCTCTGTACTAGCTCACCACTTCCCCTCTTCATCTATGGCCCAGGGAGGGGTGGGGCAGAATCATTCCACACACACCCCTTCACATAACTGATAAGAGGCAGACTTCCCAAGCCTGAGCTACTTTGCTCCCTTAGAAGTTTTCAAACTCTGCAAGCCTGGAAGTACAAATAAGCAGGGTAGGCACCTGGCTCCACTGGGGTGAGTGAAGTTGAAGAAGGAAGAAGCCAGACCCAGGGAATGCTGTGCTGGTGCATCCTCTGGTGGCCACCAGATAGCTCTGCAGGCCACAGGGAAGATTTTCAAACCTGATTCCAAACCCAGGAACCAACCACCCGTAGCCCCCGAAACAAATTCTTTTTAACTCTATGAGGCGATGCTTTGGGCTTCCAGTTGATTCCTTTCCAAAATCTTCTTGACTGCCATCCTACCACTCAGCCACTCCCTGGGTGTTGTCATCCACTTCTAACCCCAGCAGAGCCTGACTCCTTCCAGGTAGACCGGATGGAGTACAGCATCCCCATTCTTCATATCCCTGTGCTTTTCTAGAGTCTTGGCCACAGCAAACTTGTGACATTTTCAGGGAATAATCCAGAGGCAGGGGAAGCCAACTCCCAGCCTGTTGGGGATCAGGCAGGGCACTTAGGTGAGAATAGGCCAGGCAGGACCTCAGTAACCAAGGAAGCTTATGTCCCAGGTAATGTTGCCACTGAAGAGCTGGGGTGGCCCAATGGTCATTCTTCAAGAGAGGCAGGGAATCTGGTCTTTTGTGTGAAATGTACCAGTTTTTAAAGGTTGTCCAAATGTATAAACTACCCAAGACAAAGAAACCTTGTAGAGAGGTTGGGTCTGGGCCAAGGGCCCTCACTGGAGAGCTATGTTGAGGTCCCACAGCTGATAGAACCTCCAAGATGGTGGACACAAGCCAGTGGTTTTCAAAGTTCTATCTGAGTGGTTTGGAGCCTTCATCATGTTTGATCCTAAGAGGCAAGTGAGAGAAAGAAAATTCTTGCACCCATTTCAGAGTCAGACACTGAGGCTGAGGTGGGCTCCTGGCAGGCTTAAGATCACAGCTAGTAGAGAAGAGATCTCTGAAGTTGCATGAGGAAGTTGCCTGGGCAACAGCAGACCCCATAACCCACCCTACACAATCATGCATGGAGACATGTGACCCAGCATGGGCTGGAGGCAGGACACACAAAGGTACCACAGCAGCCCATCCCACTGATCTGGCCTGAACCATCTTAACTGGACCCTTCCTATTCCCCTAGAGAGCCCACCACCCCAGCAGCCCTGATGGTGGCTTCCCTGTACACATGCACAAATGCACACTTGTACACACATATACCCTCCAGGTACACAGAGTTCCACGACGAACAGCCCAGGCAGAGTCAAAGTGGTCTTCTTGAGGGGCAGACAGAGCAACCCAGTTCAAAAAACCCTTTGAGACTCAGGTCCAAGCAGAAAATTCCTGTGACCTTGCCCATCCTAAATATAGTAGGAGGGTCCTGGGGGCCCCATCAGGCCTAGGTAGGCCAGGCATGTGGCCATGTCCTATAGCAGTCTCACCAGTTAGCCTTCACTGCCTTGATGTCACTCAAAAGGTTCTGGGAAAGGGAGATGCCAAGGATCTGGAGAAGGGCGATGCCCACAAAGACACCAGTCACAATGATCAGGTTGTCCTGCAGCCTCTTCTCAAACTGGCCTACACAGCCTTTGGTGTGGATTGAGCCCTGCTGCTCCAGTTCGTTTGAGGCATGTATCATAGCCACACTGAGTGTGGAGGACATCCTCCGCAGGGTTCCTGATGCAGCAGGAGAAGGGGACTCTGCAGTGCTCCTGGCTTGGGCTCAAGTCAGTGCAGTTGAAATTGATATTGAGGTTCCAGTCTTTGGGCCCTCCGGCTCCACAGCAAGATCAATATTCCTGAGCAAGTCAATGAGGTTCTGGAGGTCAATGTCATCCCGGTAGGCCTTGACTTTGTTGTTGATGAAGAGGTTGAGCTAGTCTCGAATCCAGTCCTTGAAGACAAAGTCTAGGATCCCTGTTGCCAACTCCAGGAAGAAAATGAGGCCAAGGAAAACAGAGAAAAACTTGAGCAGCAAGGTGATCTCCCAGAGGGACCCAATGCAGCTCGCAAACCCCAGCACAGACATGACGCCTCCAACCACCACAAACAGCCATACTGAGGCCTCTCAGATCTGTCAGCGCTGAGATGTTGGAGAGAACACCCTTCTCACCCCAGGCCCAGAGGTCAATGACAGGAACAGGGCTCCCAGCACTCAAAAGACAATGTTGAAGCTAAACACGAAATATTTCCTGCAGCAGCCAACCTCCGGTTCCTGACAATATGGTCATCCATCACCCTCAAGCCTGGGAATGGGAGCCTGGGAGTGGGCCCAGCCCTCAGTGGGCCTAGCCCGGAGGCTGCCGACACCTGAGTACTTCTTAAGTACTAGGTAAGAGTATGAAGGAAGTAATATGATCAGAATCAATAAATGTTGGCCAATGATAGAGGGATGGGAAAAATGACCTATTTTCCTCTGCAAATGCTGGCAATACTGACTTCCAAACCTAGAGTGGAGAATTTGTCCCCAGCATGTAAAAGTAATTTTAGAGAAGGTCTTTATTTCCCTCTCCTCCAATAAGAAAATTAAACCATAAAGTTTCCTTCTTATTTTCCTCATATATTTTTTGTCCCACATCTTGAAACCCTTTCTAAGCTGTCTTTGTAAATTTATTATATATGGTTCAACAACAGATAAAGATATCTCACAACTGCCATTTGTTTTATTAAATGTCCTAAGTCATGGAAGCAGCGTTATAACAAAGAAGAAAATCGAATCTTTATGGAACAAAGAAATAATAATCTCTGGGTACATACTTCTCATGATGTAGTGTTTGCTAGTCCAAATAAGTTTCAAAAAAGTTCTCAGAAGATTACCATTATCTTTCACTTGGCAGTGACTGATAGTGAAGGAATTTTCATTATTTATTCTTTGATTATTGCTATTTTTCTATTCTGCTGTAAATTTTTAAGAACGTTGTTTTAAAAATGTGCTCATTGTTTATCCTAAGGGACTTCTGAGTTGGAGA
>JAJEJO010061011.1:0-16361 GCA_020662805.1 Glaucomys volans | reverse complement strand
CATAAAGTCAGAGAATACTGTCCTCATTTTCAGTAAATGATAGACCTAGCATCACAGGGTTAGCAAGTGGTGCCTCCAGGGGCTGCACCTAGTTCCTTGGTTCCTAATTCAGCATGGAATTATTTTCTGAAACTTCAAGTTTCCTATGTTGTACATTCATTCCCTTTCCACATTAATTTTCTTATCAAAGTACATTATACTTCATTCTGAAGGAAATTGAATTGAATTCCAAGGTATATTTATATTCTCCAGTAATTGCTCTTCCAGAAAATACCAATCATATTAAGAGCATGTTGCTCAAGAAGTTTCCTTTACAAAAATTGAGGCTATAGACTTTTGAGTACCATATCTAGACCTTTGTATTACTTCTTTTTCTCTTGTTTTGTGTAGTGACCCTTCAAGCTTTCTTTCTCTCATTTTACCTTCTTCCTGTTTTTATCTTTTTCCTTTCCCTTCTCCCTTTCCCTCTTTTCTTTTCTGAACTTTTAAAAAAGTCTTGTTTTCCTTTTCTGTTTTTTTTTTTAATCAATTAACCCACTTAAAATGTAATACAAATGTAATTACCAAAGGAGCTGCCCTGCAGGGTACTTCTCTGTGGGAGTTTCCTCCTTGCCCAAGTTTCAAACTGGCTCTGGTCTCCATGCACTCTAACATGCATCTTATTCTTCTGCAGAGGTCTGGCACCTGAGTTATGGCAATAAAATTTGGGTCAAGAATCAGAACCCCACCTAAAAAGCATAAGTCTGCCTTGGCACATTCCTTTATTAATCATTTTGATCAACAAATAAAAATATAAAATCATACATATTAATGGGGTATCCTGTAGCAAAGCATATTTGAAAGTTCTTCTAGAAATGAGATACTTTTTTCTATCACCAGTAGATCCCCTTGTAATGACAATGTATAAAGTTATATACTGCTGCCGGGTGCCGTGGTGCACACCTGTAATCCCAGCAACTTGGGAGGCTGAGGCAGGAGGATTGCAAGTTCAAAGCCAGCCTCAGCAACTTAGCGAGGCCCTAAGCAACTCAGTGAGACCCTGTCTCTAAATAAAATACAAAATAGGGCTGGGGATGTGGCTCAGTGATGGAGTGCCCCTGGGTTCAATCCCCAGTACAAAAAAATATATATATATATATATACTGCTGTTCTTTATAGACAGAAAATGTAAATAAAGAATTTTCTGACTACTGTAACATCACCAAAGCAAGCCACTCTGAAGCAGTTCTACTTTTGGTTCAATAATCTTTACATTTGATTATAATCTTTACATTTATTTTCTCATTTGTTATTTTGATTTTTCATAATGAAAGATTTATTTTGTTTTATTTTGCATCCTGGCATTTGTACTTAGAAATAATTTGTGGGAAAAAAAGGGATAGGAAATGAGAGTTAAGATTTTATTCCAGGCCTTCTTATTATTTTCTAGAAAGTACACACCATTGAATACCTGATGCATTTTTTCTCTCAAAATATAGAAGATACCAAATATTTTCTGTGTTTTTGCATACCCAGAGTTTTGACTTAATGTCAATGACTGAGGGTGTATTGTCATTATTCTGTCATTAATCGTGACAGATGAAAGCAAATGCCCTATTGATCTACTTTGTGTTTCTGCTTAGCCCCTTACCAGTGTTCCACTTTTAAGTCATGGCAGAAGTACTTGTTTCCAGATACTTATGCAAACTTTATTCAGTTTTTACCAGTATCACCTCATAGAAAGTCTCATGGATAAATGTAAGAAATACTAAAATTAATTCCCATGACCCTTGTTTTTGTATTGGTTTGTAGTAGTTAGTTGAATGCCACTTCCCATCTTAAAGGGCAGAGAGAATGTCCTCTTAGAATGTCTAAGTCATGAAGTATAGAAGCTTTATGCCCCCCCCCCCCATTGTGATGAGGGTCTTGCTTAGTTGCCCAAACTGACTTTGAACTCATGAGCCTCCTGTTTCAGCCTCCCAAATAGGTGGGATTACAGGTATGTACCACCATGCCTAACATATTTTGTATCTTGATGTAAAGAACATGCAGAAAATGATCCATGATGTAGAATATGGTTCTATTGCTCACGATGTTTCTAGCAAATGTTTAACATTAATATAAGTAAACCATTGCTTTTTTCCTTTTCTCTCTTTTTATATTTTCTAATTATTTTCTGAAATAAATGTTTTTTTGGTATGTTGCTGGATTTTTAAAACTTGAGAATAAATTTGAATTTCTTTGGAATCTGGTCCTAAGGACACAAAATCCTGATGCTTCCACATTAATTCTGTAGAAAGTAGTTTGAATTCCAGTAATCAAATACCATTCCTACTAGAGCCAGCCATTACACATCTCAGGGTGTTTGAAGTTTCAAGGTCCATATATCTATGTTGCATAATTTAGCCTGTCAGTTGTGTTTCTCATGAACCCTATCTCAGGCTTTTGCATTAACCAGCCTCCCCCACCATCCCAAATACTTTTTCATGTTTCTGAGACTTTCTTACCACCTCTCCTCAAGAAACTAGATTGAATATCTTTTATGACTGCTATGTTACTATGTTACTGCCTGTATTTCAAGCTGGCTTTCTCACTAGATCAAATCTCTTTGAGGACAAGAACTTAGCATGTGCAACATTAATATCTTTGCTTCTGGGCATGAAGCCATAGATGTTGAATAATTACTTACAGAAGAAATGGATAAAATTACAGGAAAAATTATTACTGCTTCATATTTCTTCCAAATTTGAAAGCCATCATAATTTTCTTATGCCAAAATATCCACTTGTTATTTGGATTAACATTATATTTCTTTATATAAGTGGAAAGTTTCAATTATTTGGTTACATTTTGAATTTGACACTAGCAAAATGGGTTATTTTGTGAGACTTCTAGCTCCCCTTGAAGAAAAATTGTAGCTCATCTACCCATAGGACATGTAATTAGGATCATATGTTACTCACTAATTTAATTTCTGACAAAGCTGGACTTAGTTTTTCTTTTCTTTTCTTTTTTTTTTTTTTTTTTTTATACAGATTCAGAGTTTTCTGTACTCCAGTTGTAGAGATTTAAACTTGAGTTTGAAGTAGGGTCCTGTGCTCCCTGTCCATGTAGGTAAACATGTAATATAAGGATTATGTTAACTAAATGTTTATTCTACAGACTGCAAGTTCCCTGAGAGAAGGTTTCATGTCTGTTGTATTTCTCTTTGCCATCTAGTACTTTCTCTCTCTATTTTAGGAACACAATAAGTATATGTTGAATACATTCCTGAAAGAGGAAAGAGAAGATTGGAGATCATTGATCTGCATGTGCCCTGTGAGTGGGAGAATGCATTCATGACCAATTTAATAGAAGGAAATTACTGTCTACATGTACTATGCTTTCTGGAAATGAGTAAAAATGTCCTATTGGGGTTAGGAAAATCACAGTTTGGGAGTTAGTTTTATATAATGTGTCACTCTTTCAGATAAAGTAGGTCTAAAATTAATCCAAAGAGATGAACTTTTCAAATTTAATCTGGCAAAAGGAATTAAGAAAGATAGTGTTTGTGGCTTCTTAGTAGATCTTTATTCTAGAAGATATAAGATAAAAATTCTAAATGCCAATAATCCTGAGGTTTATTTGTGAGACTTATGCTTTAGGATTTTATGTAAGCTCCTCTTCTGCCAGAAAGGAAACTTAGGTTTGAGAACCACTCTCCAAGGGCTGAAGAGGGAATGAGCATAACTCTGTCTTACTCAGATTAATTTCACTATTTTGGGCAGAAGATCACAATAGCCTTCACACAGTATTTCCATGAATGTTTGAACCTTTTCCTTCACTATTATTTCTCAACACATGTACATGTTTTTCTTTCAAAGTGACACATGCTTTTGACATAAACAAGTGTTTCCGACTTGCTTAGAATTTAGCTTTTTTGCTATGATTAGACAGTTAAGAAATTAAACTTTCTCTAGTCCTCATTCTCAGCCTTTTCAGAACATCAGCTTCTCTAATTGGGAAAGAGATTCTTGGGGGGACTTAATTGATATCAGTTACATAAAATCTCCACTAAATGGACTATCCTGCAGATGAGTGTGAGAGTGTGGAGTCAGCCATGGTTTTGTTTTATTTTTAAAATCAGATGCAGAGACTGAGTTAGGTGTTTGGCTTGCTTGCTTGTGTGTTTGATCACTGTGCTCCTAAATTAGTCCAAATGTGTCCTTTAAATAAGAAATACTGTTAAGTCAAATTTTACAATAATCATACAGCTATCAACTTTGTATATCATCAAGTTAATGATCACTATTATAGTATGACTCATTCATGCAATAAAAAGGGGATGATTATTATGTATGTTTATCAAAAAATTATTGAAGAACACAGAATCGTTTCTTAGTAGTAATGCCTCTGAGGGATGGGGATGGGAAGGCCAACTGGAGAGGGAAGCTTTTTCTATCTACATCTTCATTGCACTGCTGGAAAATTATTGAACATGTATTACTTTTATAATAAAAAAAAGGAAAATTCAATGTTTTAGCAGCAAGCAGGGTAGTGCAGGCTGTAAATGGAACTGAATTTCTGGAGCTGAAACAAAACAATATCTGAAAACCAAACCAGAGTGGCATATTCTAGATTCCTCATGTTCCACCACAGATCACTACACTCTGGGTGGCCTGAAACAGCAGAAAGAAAATTTATTGACAGTTCTGGAGGAAAGGCTTCCTACTCAAGGCTTAGGTGGGCCATGCTGTATTTGAAAGCTCTAGGAAATTATGCTCTTCTGCCTCAGCTTTTGGTGTTTGCTTTAAATCCCTGGATTTTCTTGTTTTTGTTACCACCACACTCTATGGCACCAACAGTCATCCCATGGTCCTCTGTCATCCCAGATTCCTCTTTCATCCTGGGAACATCTTCTCTCCAGGTCTATGTGTATAGTTCATCCTGTTCTTAGGAGGAGTGCAGTGATTGGATTTGCACCTCCCTAATGAAGAGCAGGCACATCTTGACTGATTACATTTCTAAAGATGGTGTTTCCAAATAAGAACACATTCAGCAGTACTGAAGATTGGGGCTTGAACCCTGGAGGGCATTCAACCCACAAATTGAGCTGAGCAGTGGATCTGAGCAGGCAGAAGAAAGACTTGGTGAAACTGATGATCCAGTCAATTGAGATGACACTGTGTGATGAGCATCAAGTAGAAATGAATGAACTGAGCTCAGAGAGCTGTGGGACACTCTCCAGAATTCCAGCATGGAAATGAAGTCCCAATAGGAGATGAGAGAAGTGACAGAAGGAAGAGGTAAAGGATCAAGAGACAAAACTACCCAAATTACAAAAATAATAATAATAATAATCAAAATGTGAGAAGTTCAAGGAACTTCAAATTGTATTAACTCATCATAATAAATTATTAAAACAAAGACAGAATCAGGAGAATAGCAAAAGGGAATTATAATATGCAAAGAATAATTGATAAGATTAACACTAGTATGACCATCATTTTAAAAAAATACCAATGATGTGGGGAAATTGGAACTTTCATATAAAGTTTATGTAAATATAAGGAAGAATATTGTTAGTTTCTCAAAGATTTAAAGTTACCCTATGCCCCAGGGATTCATACACCTGGGGGAAATAAAAATTACATGTACCTGAGTGTTCATCATGGTCCCTTTCATAATGGCCAAAAAATGAAACTAAACAGTTTGTCCACCAATTCATAAAGGAGAAACAGCCCAGTGCATATTATTACCCATAAAAATGTCATGAAATACTGACACATATTACAATATAACCTTGGTTATGTTTTGCTTACTGAGAAAAATCCAGATCCCCAAAGCAATAGATTTTGAAGTCAGTCTATTTTTTGAAATGTCCAGAATAGGAAAATTAATAGTCACAGAAACTAGATTAGAGACTGCTGGGGCCAGGAAAGGTGGAGGGAATGTTGACCAATAATGATAATAAATTTTTCTTCAAAGTCAGATATGGTGGTGACCACCTATAAACCCAGCAACTCAGGAGGCTGAGACAGGAGGATCTCAATTTCAAAACCAGCCTCAGCAATTTAGTGAGGCACTAAGCAACTTAGCAATACCCTGTCTCACAATCAAAGTAAAAAGTGGCTCAGTGGTTAGGTGCCCCTTGGTACAATCTCTGAAAAAAAAAAAAAAAGTTTCTCTTCAGGATGATGGAAAAAGGACTGAAGTTAGAGATTATTGAAAAAAACTTGAATATACTAAAAACTACTGAATTATGTACCTTAAAAAGGTAAATATAAGAAATGTGAATTTTATCTCAACCTAAAAATCTGACTTAAAACTTTTGTATAGTTTTCCCGTAAATGTGGTGCAGCAAATTGACCAGGAGTCCTACTCTCAAATCTGCATAATGACTGATTCTCACAACCAGGTAAATCGATCGGGTGAATGAGATGACATCTGAGGCTCCACTCTGTTCTTAGATGTTGCTCAATCGCTGTGGGGTAAGGCAGTATATTTTCTTCTCCTATATCATGCCCTTGGATGCCTTTGGTTTGAATAAATGATAGCTCCCACATCTGCAAGCACCACATGTGAGCAGTTCAGAAGGAGGATGGAGGGGTGGAGCTGTGAGGGGCAGGAGATTGACTCTGGTCCTGTGGAAGTGGATTTGTGCTTCCTAATTGACTCTCACATCTTAATTTATTTCCGTCCTTTAATGCAGTCTATTTTGGACTCGGTCTTCACAGCTATTTCATGTGGTTCACTCAGACTTGGGGAACTCTGTAAACACACACACACACACAATCACACAGATAAAAGTGTCAGGGGTTATAAAGAAGGGAATCTGAGAGTTTGGTTAAGACTATAATCACCTGCAGTGTTCTGTTTTATCTCACCTCTGGTTTCTTTGGGGAAAATTGCCAGAGTCATTGGGACCCAGCACTGGGCCAGTGCCTCCACAGTCCAGAATGGCACATACCCAGGGCATTCTTGAGTCCTGAGAGTCCACAGATCGGTACACCACAAGAAGTCAGGGCTGTGGCCTTGCTGTCTCAACATCAGTGAGCAGACTGAGACAATATGTGCCCTGCGGGTGCCTAGCTACTAGAGTTCCAAGTTCTGTGTGTTCCATTGCCAAGGAAGTGATGTCACTTCCTTGGGGTCTGCTTATCTAAGTGACTTTCTCATGAAGGATGGCTCCAAAGGGCCACTGGGGTGCCTCAGTCCTCACTAATCTGAAGCCTCAGGATAATCAGTTTCTACTTTCTGTAGGAGTCTATGGATTGCATCTGGGAGAATTCCAGACCTGCATGTAGCCAGAACAGAGCCCTGAGAGGACTGATGGGACCCCAGACCTGAGGTAGGTAGGCAGTAGGTTGTTGGGTTTATTGATGGTTTAAATGTATGTGAACCATCTACCATTGGCAGGCACTTGGCCTATTATTCAGGAAGCAGTGCAAATGAACCTTCCAGCCTCCTGAGCTTCCATGATTGTCAGGAAGCCAGTCAAGTGCACCAAGCATCTAGGTAGATGAGGGGCACAATATGTTAGAGGTGACAGCCTCCTAGCCTTCTCTAGCTATGGAAATCACCAGCCAGATATTGAGGAGGAGTAACTTTAAGGAAAAAATGAGTCATCTGTGGGCCAAGAGGGAGGGCCCTTGTCTCAATTGAAGTCACTTAGGAGACTGTTAGAATCACTCAGTGAACCCCAGGTTTCACCTTTTTGTGATTCCAAGCAGAGGACTGTCATAATCTGAGGTTTACCCTGAGGAAGAAACACATCAAACCATGGTGGGATTCTGAGTACCCAAGAAATAAAGGTGTGGCTGGGACCTAAAAGCCAGGCCTTGTGAAGATCCCTCCCCAACCCAGCCAACTCCAGCCAGGATTGTCCACATTTTTCTGTATAGAAAATGGACAGCAATTATGGGAAGCCCCCTAACCACACATGTGCCTCACCATTTTGCCCCATTTGCTCTGCTGAATGTGACATTATTGGCCAACCTTTGGGAAACCTACAAATGCAGGGAACATTGGGAGGTTCCAGTTAAAGAAGAGGGCCAGTCCATCATGGCTCTCTGTCTCATTCCAAACCCCACAGAACCCCCTGGTCCATTATTGAAATGTGATTATTCCTCAATCAAGAAAAGTTTTTGAGGCTCAGTGACCTGGCCAAATTGAAGCTTCTCAGGATCTTTCTGTTGCTCACCATACCTGAATCAGAGGTTACCCTCCATTCAGAGACCCCTTTAACAGTCAGAGGACACAGGTCTCAGTGAGTCTGAGCCCTCTGAAGACAGGGCCTATGGTGGATGACTTAAGGTTTGTGCAGAGGAATATATGCTGGTGCCACTGGGATGTGGAGTCAGAAAAGCCTGAAATCCTTCAGCTGGTGGACACTAGATGTCCTGTTGTGGGGACTGAGGCTTGGGTATTTTCAGAAGCAAGATTCTAGTGTGAATTGGGAAAGGCCCAGGGACAGGCAGTCATGCTGGGGTTGTTTTCTTCTGCAGTTGTTGCACCACCTCAACTGGGAGAACTGCCTCCAGCAGCAGTGGCCCAGTTAACCTGCTCACATTTCAGTCATCATATTACCAAATTCCCTGGGGTGGAGGAGGAACAGCCCTCAAAATTGGAGGATGGCCCAACTCTGGCACCTTCCACACAGGGAGAGACTGAGCCACCAGTGGCCACTGTGAACCTTCAGGAAGAGGAGGCAGATCAGCTTCTACTAAGCAAGCTGAGGACACTAAACATTATCTTCCTTTTGGTACAGATGGTGATCTAAGCTGCCTCCCACATTTTCAAAGAGATACACCTTTTCTGGCAGCAACATAAATTTCAGGCACCAAAACATCAGAGGCAGGAGATCAAGAACCATCAGGCCAGCAAACCACTATTTCTGCTGGAATGTTTTCCTGCTGCCCTAGTTCTTAAGTCCTCTATGGCACCTCTTCCTTGTGAGGATTAACCATTACCAGATCCCCCACCAGAGCTATCCTTCCTCTCCCCTTTGAAATTGTCTTTTCTTTTTTTTGTGATGATAATTTTTTCAGTGTTTAGGATGGCAGTGTAGTATTTTTACTACCAAAACTTTTTTATGGACATAAAAGTGCACAATCCATTCACCAGTCTCTGCCACCACCAGCACTGTGTAGCTGAAGATGGATCCCTCATAAAGCACAGGAGTCCTGTGAGGGAAGACACACACAGGTCACACTGGAGAGGTGGGCTAGAGGCCCCTGGGCATGGGGCAGAGGTGACTTCCTAAAGGGTGGTGAGGATTTCAGATCATTGTATCTCTTATTGTGATCTGTGATGTTCACTATGTTAACTGTCATGTGGCACTACACACGCTGTCCACAGAAGACAGGAAACTTAGTAGAAGTTCAGCAAAATTAGGCCTCACAAATCCTCTAATTGCTCACCATCCTTTTATTCCCTAAGAGACAATATTGAAATTAGACCAGTTCATAACTCAGTAACCATCTGTACTGTTTAAATCAAAGGAAGAGTCTCATATTTTGCATGCTAAACGACAAGCTGTGTCTCTCACATTAGTTAGTCCACTGAGAATGCAAATGAAATGTTCTTGAAGGAAATTAAAGTGCTTCTTCAGGACATACATGAATGATAAGAAAGAAAAACTACCTTGCTGCTGATATAAAAAATGTTTTCAGAATCTGGAGAAAAGATGAAAGGAGCCACATTCCCTTAAGCCAAAGTCAACTCCAGATAAGGCTCTACCTGCAGATTGCTCTAATGCCAAGAGAAGTGAAAAAGCTCCAGGAGTTTGACAGTGCCATAGTTTGGTTCATGATGTTGAAGGCAAGAGGCTCAACTCCAGAAAATAAAACTGCAAGGTGAAACAGCAAGTTCTGGTAGAAGCTGCACTCTTGCTAAGCTATTTGATATGGACATATCTATATGGATATGCTATGGTTTGGTCACTAGGAGTCACTGGAAAGCTCATGGGTGAGACAGTGCAAGAAGGCTTAGATATTAAATGATTTGGTTATTAATGTTTAACCCAATCAGTTAATTAATTCCCTGGAAGGGATGAACAGGCAGCTTGCATGGAAGGGGATGCCCTGGAGCCTGTCCAAGCCTGGAGGTGTAGGCAGCACCTGTGGAGGTGTCCAGTGGCTATGAAAGAAGTTCTGTTGCAGAGGTGGAAGTGCGTAGTGGCCATCCTTGGTTCCACAGCAGGGTTCCACATTGGAAATGCCCAGCAACCATGGGTGGTGTCAGGATCCAGCAGCAGGAGCATTCATCTGTGGGGAATGCAGTGATCTGCAAGCCTCGGTATCCAAAGGCAGTTTGGCTAGTCCAGTTGTTCCTGTGGCAGCATGGGGACTCAGACTCAGGCAGTGAGGATGGCCACAGGAAGCTGCAAAAGGCAGTACAGCCTTGAGGATGGGCATCCATGGAGGCATCAGTGACCAGAGTCAATTTATGGCAGTGGTGGCAAAGGCAAGTGAGGATGGAGAGGACAGTGTCAGGCCAGGTGTCCACCTGAGAATGTCCTCATCCTTTGGTGGTGGTGGGAGTCTGGCTACAGTGCAGCAGTGATGACGGTGGCATCATGGGTGGCCATGTTGGGAATCCAGTGGCTGCAGTGTGGAGCTCTGATGGAAGTGGTGGTGACAGTTTGGGGCAGCAGGACTCAGAGTCAGAGGGCTACTGAAGGCTTGGGTGGCCTCTGCAGTGGCTTCTCCAGGACACTGCTCTTGCTCCTGGCAGAGCAACAAAGCAGTATGTGGGAGGCATCACACCCAGAAAACCTCTGAGGACCTTATGCTGCCCACACCAGTCATGCCTTCCACTGGCCTTGAGCCCACTGGGAGGCTGCTCATCCAACCCCCAGATTTGCCCTTCCCTTCCCTGGGTTACGGCCTCTGCAGGGGGAGTAGGTTGGCTGCCAGGTGGGGCAGTCCTTTTTTTTATGTCTTTGAAATCATTTTTTTTTTATTTTTACAGATTGCATTAGGATACATTATACACAAATGGGATACAATTTTCATTTATCTTGTTGTACATGATGTAGAGTCACACCATTCATGTAATCTTGCATGTACATAGGGTACTGATGTTTGTCTTATTCCACCATCTTTCCCTCCCCCACCCCTCACCTCCCCTCATTTCTCTCTACACAATCCAACATTCCTCCATTCTTCCTTTACCTCACCCCAAATGATGTATCAGCATATACTTATCAGAGAAAAGATTTGGCCTTTGGTTTGGGGGCTTGTCTTATTTCACTTAGCATAATATTCTCCAACTCCATCCATTTACCTGCAAATGCCATAATTTTATTCTTCTTTATGGCTGAGTAATATTCCATTGTGTGTATATACCACAGTTTATCCATTCATCTGTTGACGGGCATCTAGGTTGGTTCTACAATCTGGCTATGGCAAATTGAGCTGCTCTAAGCATTGATGTGGCTGTGTCACTGAAATATCTGAGTTTAAGTCCTTTGGGCATAAACCAAGGAGTGCGATAGCTGGTTCAAATGGTGGTTCTATTCCAAGTTTTCATGTGAATCTCCTCACTGCTTTCCAAAGTGGATGAACCAATCCGCAGTCACACCAGCAATGTATGAGTGTGCTTTTCTCCCCACATCTTTGCCAGGACTTATGGTTGCTTATATTCTTGATAACCACCATTCTTAGAGGAGTGAGATGAAATCTCAGTGTAGTTTTTATTTGCATTTCTCTGTTACTCAAGATGATGAATATTTTTTCTTGTCTTTGTTGATCACTGTGTGTCTTCTGTGAATTCTCTGCTCAGTTCCATAGCCCGTTCGTTGGTTGGGTTATTTGTATTTTTTATTTTTGTTATTAAACAGAGAGATAGTGTTCAAATCAACATGCTAATTACAAAAGTATAATTTGCCTGTGAATTTTTGACAGTGATATATTTTTTAATTTTTTTAGTACAAGTCTGCAGGGTGATTATATCTGTTTCTATAGACCATTATTCCCATCCACACCTGCTCCACCCTTCCCCTCACTCCCTTTGTATAATTCAAAGTTCCTTCATTCTTCACTACCCACACTCCACTATGAATCAGCTTCCACTTATCAGAAAAAGTTTGGCCTTCATTTTTTTGGGATTAGGTAACTTCACATAGCATGAGATTCTCCAACTCCATCCATTTACCTGTAAATGCCATCATTTTGTTCTTCATAAAGGATGAGCAGTATTCACTGTGTATATGCACCACATTTCCTTCATCCATTTCTCTTTTGAAGGGCATCTAATTTGCTTTTATAATTTTGCTACCATGAACTGAGCTGCTTAAACTTTGCCATTCTGACTGGAGTGAGATGAAATCTCAGTATAATTTTAATTTGCATTTGTCTAATTACTAGAAAAGTTTAATATTTTTTTCATATATTTGTTGATCCCTTACATATCTTCTTCTGTGAAGTGTCTGCTCAATTTCTGTTCATTTATTGAATGAGTTCTTTGCATTTTTGTATTTTACAGATCTTTAAAAAACTTTACACCCAAAATACAAATAACCCAGTCAATAAATGGGCTGAGGAGCTGGGGCAGCCTTCCCCAAACCCATTTTCCCTGGGTTGTGGCAGAAAGCAGTAGAGGGAGTGGGGGGTGCCTAGGAAATCTTCACCCTCAAAGCTCATCCCTGTGGTGGAACCAGGGTTGAGGGCATGGGTGTCAGTGGAAGCCTGAGTCCTGAAGTCCTCATTCTTGTTCTTCTGCCACCCTCAGTAACAGAAATGAACTTTGAAGGTGACCATGTCCTGAGTCCTTCATGCTCTGTCCCCACCAGCCACATGGAATATGGTTCAGGAGGGTGGGGGTTCTCTCTCAAGGCCACCATACCTGGCAGATAATCTAGTTCCCCTGAAGAGGCTGTAGTGGGGGTTGGGGTGAACAGCTGCCCAGTGGGCTCATGGCCAGTGCAAGGCACTGCAGGCATGTGCAGCATAAGGTCCATGGCAGCTGTCTGGGTACCTTCACTTCCCATATCCTTCTTCCTGAGCAGGCAGACTCAACAAGGAGCAAGGCCAAAGGCTTAGAGAAACCACCATGGAGGCCATCCAAGTTACTGATCACTGTCTCTCTGAATCCCACTGCCCCCACCCTTGCTGCTTCCACCAGCCTGAAGCTCCTTGCCACAACCAGCAGACACCCCACATGGCCATGGATGCCACCTTCACTGCCACACACTGGAACTCCTATCACCACAGCAGGATAAAGATGCTCACAGCTTGACATCTTCATCACTGATGCCCCTTCCTCTGGACACTCCAGGTACCACCACCACTGCCCAGTAGCAGACACCCAAACCACAGCTTGACACCAGTGCTGCCCACCAAAGCCACAATGTCAATACACTTCACCCCACATCTGACACCTAATGCCCCGCAACTGACACCAGTCCCCAATGCAGCTGTGTGTTGCTTGCTGCCACTGCCAGACTCTGGAGCTCCTTGTTACTGCTGCCAGACTCCAACATGGACACCAGATTGTGAAACTCAGGCCTGGATACTGACCTCATCACAACTGCAGCCAGACACCTGTCAGCACTTCGGGACAAAAAAAGTCATGTCTGGACAGCTCTGTTGCCCCAACCACGGTTTCCAGACACTTCTGCCATTGCCACCATTACCATGCTCCAACTGCACTCCCAAACAGCAGCTGGATGACTTGACACCAACATTCAACTCCTGACCTTAGAAGCATGACAGCCTATGCCTGAAGCATCTTCGGGTTGCTGCTGCTGCCACCTGATGCTGCCATTCCTTGATGCTATTGCTGAAACAATTTGACCTCAAGCATGCTGCTAGGCTGCCCAAGGCAACAGGAGCTGAAAGGTGGGCATTCTCTATCACAGTCACCACACCAGCATCCCCCACAGGCCACCTGCCTTTCATCTCCCAGGATCAGCCACAGATCCTTCTGGGTCCTTGAGCATTTGTGGGGTAACTCAGGGAACTCAGCCAAGTAAAATAAGTGAGTATTTTAAATAGAGGCTGCAGTGCTCACAGCAGGCAGTAGGCAGGGCTAGGTGGGTCCAGCCCAATGGTGGGGGTGGGGCCTGGAGGCTACTGGCCAGGTCTGGACCATGACCTAGCAGGGCACACTGGAGAGGGATCTCTGTCTGTTTTGGGAGCCCAGCCCGGGGAGCACCTTCTGGTTCTGGCCTTTTCTCCTGAAAGTCCTACCAATCCCATTCCCCCATCCCACTCCCACTCCTCCCTGAATGGGACTCTGGATTCTGGATACTGGGCCATCTGGTTCTAGGCCTCTGGTCTCCAGGTGCAAGGCCCAAATACATTGTAGAAAGCTGGGGACAGCCAGACTTGACAGAGTCCACATATCTGGACTCAGGGGAAAAGCTCCCTCTTGGGGAAATACCCTTTTAGATCTTCCAAATTTAGCCAGACATTGGCTTCTTCCAAGAGATTATCAAGAAAAGGAAAATATGTTATCAAGTTTTGTCCTGTTAAAGGGTAGTGTGAGGAGAGCAAAGACTTCAGAATTGGTAGAGCTGGATTCAAATTCTTCTTAACTGTGTGACCTTGGCAAGGGCACAGTACTAAGTAGAAACTTGTTTTTGCATCTGGTAAAATAAGTGTGGTGAGAATGATAAGCCAGGGGTAAATTAAGCTGTTGAGCACTACCTCTACAAAGTGAGGAAGAGAGTTCTGCTGAAGCTGGCTTTATAACAGACCCCCACCCACTACCTGATTTCCTTTCTGGTCCCTGTGGAAGATGGGGATTCCTGTTCATCTGCCATGCAGCCTGCCAGCTGCAAGGCAAAGGAACTCTCCTCTGACTTTCACCTTCCATACAAAAGACAGTCCTTGTTGGTTCTCTCAGGGGATCAGAGATGATGGGTAACAGTGAGTAGTGAGCAGTAAAATACAAACCAATAACAGGGCAAGGTCATTCATTTTAAGTTACTTTTAAGGTTTTCTTTAAATTACTTTTAAGGCAAGTAGGTAATCAGATAATGCAGAAAAACCACAGGTGTACAAATGAACAGAAGAAAGAGAGCCAATTAAGAGATATATCAAGAGAGACTAATAGGGCTATTGCTAGTTCTTGACAGGGTCATTTGGGGTCATTGTCAAGCTAGAATTTATGGCCACAGGTGTCTCAATATATTTCAATAGAGAAATTTTCTTAGTAGTTCAGGAGCACAAAGGTAAATTCTGTCAGTGACCCCAATACTCACATTAACATAGGATTGACTTGTGAATGAAGCCCCCCAAAATAGGATGGCTACCATGACACTTCTGGAGAGGACAAACCAAGCTCAAAAACACTACCACCCAACATAAAGGTGTTGAACACCTGCTTGGCAAAGAGTGCTGATGGTGGACCTGAGTTCTCAATGCAACCAGAAAACACCAATACGTTGGAGATAGCACTGTTTCCTTTGTCATTTTCTTCTGGGAGACAACCAACTCTCATGAGTGTGCTCTTTATTTGATCCTTACTTTACTTTTACTTAAAATAAACTTCTCTTGCATGGTGCTTTTTTATGTTTCTTTGGAAAAAAAGAACAAAGGTTTGGAGCTTCAGCTTGGCATTCACCTGTGACAGGAGGGACTCCTAGCCATCTTCAGCTAGGACAGTCTCCAGCATGAAATATGAGATTTGGGTTTTTTTACCACAGACAGGTTTTCTGGCAAAAGTGGGGAGATCCCCCCTGGGCTATCAGAACTCTCCAAGAGGTAAGCTACAGAGTAGGCTGGCTCCCAGCACAGCTGAGGTGTGGGGAGTGGCCAGCTGTGTAAGCATCTTAAGTTCAGGACTCCAGCTACCTTATCTCCAAAGAGGCCAGCATCTGGATGGGTGGCAGCTAATCCCTAGACTTTCCAGGCAGAAACTTCTTGAGATATGCCCATCCTGGGAAAGGAGACAGAGTTGCTGGACTGTTGGTTGTGTTACCTCTGTCCCTCCTGGGCAATGTCTTACAAAAAACTGTCTTGTCTGACTTTTCTATGCAAACAGATCTAACTTATTCCCCAGAGGGATGCAGGGGTCAGCTAGTCCAGTCCAGAGGATGGTGGAGTTGTGCCCATAGCAGCCACACTTTCTTTTGAGGAAGTGCACTCCTCCAGACTCAGACAGAGCCAACATTAAAGGAGTTCTCAAGTTACCTTTCATCATGGTGCTTGTAGGGCCACTCTCACTTCTGTGGACAGGCCCCTCATACCTTCCCTGACTCCTATGCCCAGAGTTGCATCCACCTCTCCTCCTTTACTTTCATCTCCATACTCCCCCTGACTCTGCATGCCATCCAGAGTAGCCTCACACTAAGACCTGGAGAGTGCACAAGCCAGAAAGAGTATAGCTGTCCATAAACAGAGGAAGGATATCTCATGAGATAATCATGCACAGGATTTAATGAAGCAACAGTG
>JAJEJO010061010.1:0-16372 GCA_020662805.1 Glaucomys volans | reverse complement strand
CATAAAGTCAGAGAATACTGTCCTCATTTTCAGTAAATGATAGACCTAGCATCACAGGGTTAGCAAGTGGTGCCTCCAGGGGCTGCACCTAGTTCCTTGCTTCCTAATTCAGCATGGAATTATTTTCTGAAACTTCAAGTTTCCTATGTTGTACATTCATTCCCTTTCCACATTAATTTTCTTATCAAAGTACATTATACTTTATTCTGAAGGAAATTGAATTGAATTCCAAGGTATATTTATATTCTCCAGTAATTGCTCTTCCAGAAAATACCAATCATATTAAGAGCATGTTGCTCAAGAAGTTTCCTTTACAAAAATTGAGGCTATAGACTTTTGAGTACCATATCTAGACCTTTGTATTACTTCTTTTTCTCTTGTTTTGTGTAGTGACCCTTCAAGCTTTCTTTCTCTCATTTTACCTTCTTCCTGTTTTTATCTTTTTCCTTTCCCTTCTCCCTTTCCCTCTTTTCTTTTCTGAACTTTTAAAAAAGTCTTGTTTTCCTTTTCTGTTTTTTTTTTTTAATCAATTAACCCACTTAAAATGTAATACAAATGTAATTACCAAAGGAGCTGCCCTGCAGGGTACTTCTCTGTGGGAGTTTCCTCCTTGCCCAAGTTTCAAACTGGCTCTGGTCTCCATGCACTCTAACATGCATCTTATTCTTCTGCAGAGGTCTGGCACCTGAGTTATGGCAATAAAATTTGGGTCAAGAATCAGAACCCCACCTAAAAAGCATAAGTCTGCCTTGGCACATTCCTTTATTAATCATTTTGATCAACAAATAAAAATATAAAATCATACATATTAATGGGGTATCCTGTAGCAAAGCATATTTGAAAGTTCTTCTAGAAATGAGATACTTTTTTCTATCACCAGTAGATCCCCTTGTAATGACAATGTATAAAGTTATATACTGCTGCCGGGTGCCGTGGTGCACGCCTGTAATCCCAGCAACTTGGGAGGCTGAGGCAGGAGGATTGCAAGTTCAAAGCCAGCCTCAGCAACTTAGCGAGGCCCTAAGCAACTCAGTGAGACCCTGTCTCTAAATAAAATACAAAATAGGGCTGGGGATGTGGCTCAGTGATGGAGTGCCCCTGGGTTCAATCCCCAGTACAAAAAAATATATATATATATATATACTGCTGTTCTTTATAGACAGAAAATGTAAATAAAGAATTTTCTGACTACTGTAACATCACCAAAGCAAGCCACTCTGAAGCAGTTCTACTTTTGGTTCAATAATCTTTACATTTGATTATAATCTTTACATTTATTTTCTCATTTGTTATTTTGATTTTTCATAATGAAAGATTTATTTTGTTTTATTTTGCATCCTGGCACTTGTACTTAGAAATAATTTGTGGGAAAAAAAGGGATAGGAAATGAGAGTTAAGATTTTATTCCAGGCCTTCTTATTATTTTCTAGAAAGTACACACCATTGAATACCTGATGCATTTTTTCTCTCAAAATATAGAAGATACCAAATATTTTCTGTGTTTTTGCATACCCAGAGTTTTGACTTAATGTCAATGACTGAGGGTGTATTGTCATTATTCTGTCATTAATCGTGACAGATGAAAGCAAATGCCCTATTGATCTACTTTGTGTTTCTGCTTAGCCCCTTACCAGTGTTCCACTTTTAAGTCATGGCAGAAGTACTTGTTTCCAGATACTTATGCAAATCTTTATTCAGTTTTTACCAGTATCACCTCATAGAAAGTCTCATGGATAAATGTAAGAAATACTAAAATTAATTCCCATGACCCTTGTTTTTGTATTGGTTTGTAGTAGTTAGTTGAATGCCACTTCCCATCTTAAAGGGCAGAGAGAATGTCCTCTTAGAATGTCTAAGTCATGAAGTATAGAAGCTTTATGCCCCCCCCCATTGTGATGAGGGTCTTGCTTAGTTGCCCAAACTGACTTTGAACTCATGAGCCTCCTGTTTCAGCCTCCCAAATAGGTGGGATTACAGGTATGTACCACCATGCCTAACATATTTTGTATCTTGATGTAAAGAACATGCAGAAAATGATCCATGATGTAGAATATGGTTCTATTGCTCACGATGTTTCTAGCAAATGTTTAACATTAATATAAGTAAACCATTGCTTTTTTCCTTTTCTCTCTTTTTATATTTTCTAATTATTTTCTGAAATAAATGTTTTTTTGGTATGTTGCTGGATTTTTAAAACTTGAGAATAAATTTGAATTTCTTTGGAATCTGGTCCTAAGGACACAAAATCCTGATGCTTCCACATTAATTCTGTAGAAAGTAGTTTGAATTCCAGTAATCAAATACCATTCCTACTAGAGCCAGCCATTACACATCTCAGGGTGTTTGAAGTTTCAAGGTCCATATATCTATGTTGCATAATTTAGCCTGTCAGTTGTGTTTCTCATGAACCCTATCTCAGGCTTTTGCATTAACCAGCCTCCCCCACCATCCCAAATACTTTTTCATGTTTCTGAGACTTTCTTACCACCTCTCCTCAAGAAACTAGATTGAATATCTTTTATGACTGCTATGTTACTATGTTACTGCCTGTATTTCAAGCTGGCTTTCTCACTAGATCAAATCTCTTTGAGGACAAGAACTTAGCATGTGCAACATTAATATCTTTGCTTCTGGGCATGAAGCCATAGATGTTGAATAATTACTTACAGAAGAAATGGATAAAATTACAGGAAAAATTATTACTGCTTCATATTTCTTCCAAATTTGAAAGCCATCATAATTTTCTTATGCCAAAATATCCACTTGTTATTTGGATTAACATTATATTTCTTTATATAAGTGGAAAGTTTCAATTATTTGGTTACATTTTGAATTTGACACTAGCAAAATGGGTTATTTTGTGAGACTTCTAGCTCCCCTTGAAGAAAAATTGTAGCTTATCTACCCAGAGGACATGTAATTAGGATCATATGTTACTCACTAATTTAATTTCTGACAAAGCTGGACTTAGTTTTTCTTTTCTTTTCTTTTTTTTTTTTTTTTTTTTATACAGATTCAGAGTTTTCTGTACTCCAGTTGTAGAGATTTAAACTTGAGTTTGAAGTAGGGTCCTGTGCTCCCTGTCCATGTAGGTAAACATGTAATGTAAGGATTATGTTAACTAAATGTTTATTCTACAGACTGCAAGTTCCCTGAGAGAAGGTTTCATGTCTGTTGTATTTCTCTTTGCCATCTAGTACTTTCTCTCTCTATTTTAGGAACACAATAAGTATATGTTGAATACATTCCTGAAAGAGGAAAGAGAAGATTGGAGATCATTGATCTGCATGTGCCCTGTGAGTGGGAGAATGCATTCATGACCAATTTAATAGAAGGAAATTACTGTCTACATGTACTATGCTTTCTGGAAATGAGTAAAAATGTCCTATTGGGGTTAGGAAAATCACAGTTTGGGAGTTAGTTTTATATAATGTGTCACTCTTTCAGATAAAGTAGGTCTAAAATTAATCCAAAGAGATGAACTTTTCAAATTTAATCTGGCAAAAGGAATTAAGAAAGATAGTGTTTGTGGCTTCTTAGTAGATCTTTATTCTAGAAGATATAAGATAAAAATTCTAAATGCCAATAATCCTGAGGTTTATTTGTGAGACTTATGCTTTAGGATTTTATGTAAGCTCCTCTTCTGCCAGAAAGGAAACTTAGGTTTGAGAACCACTCTCCAAGGGCTGAAGAGGGAATGAGCATAACTCTGTCTTACTCAGATTAATTTCACTATTTTGGGCAGAAGATCAAAATAGCCTTCACACAGTATTTCCATGAATGTTTGAACCTTTTCCTTCACTATTATTTCTCAACACATGTACATGTTTTTCTTTCAAAGTGACACATGCTTTTGACATAAACAAGTGTTTCCGACTTGCTTAGAATTTAGCTTTTTTGCTATGATTAGACAGTTAAGAAATTAAACTTTCTCTAGTCCTCATTCTCAGCCTTTTCAGAACATCAGCTTCTCTAATTGGGAAAGAGATTCTTGGGGGGACTTAATTGATATCAGTTACATAAAATCTCCACTAAATGGACTATCCTGCAGATGAGTGTGAGAATGTGGAGTCAGCCATGGTTTTGTTTTATTTTTAAAACCAGATGCAGAGACCGAGTTAGGTGTTTGGCTTGCTTGCTTGTGTGTTTGATCACTGTGCTCCTAAATTAGTCCAAATGTGTCCTTTAAATAAGAAATACTGTTAAGTCAAATTTTACAATAATCATACAGCTATCAACTTTGTATATCATCAAGTTAATGATCACTATTATAGTATGACTCATTCATGCAATAAAAAGGGGATGATTATTATGTATGTTTATCAAAAAATTATTGAAGAACACAGAATCGTTTCTTAGTAGTAATGCCTCTGAGGGATGGGGATGGGAAGGCCAACTGGAGAGGGAAGCTTTTTCTATCTACATCTTCATTGCACTGCTGGAAAATTATTGAACATGTATTACTTTTATAATAAAAAAAAGGAAAATTCAATGTTTTAGCAGCAAGCAGGGTAGTGCAGGCTGTAAATGGAACTGAATTTCTGGAGCTGAAACAAAACAATATCTGAAAACCAAACCAGAGTGGCATATTCTAGATTCCTCATGTTCCACCACAGATCACTACACTCTGGGTGGCCTGAAACAGCAGAAAGAAAATTTATTGACAGTTCTGGAGGAAAGGCTTCCTACTCAAGGCTTAGGTGGGCCATGCTGTATTTGAAAGCTCTAGGAAATTATGCTCTTCTGCCTCAGCTTTTGGTGTTTGCTTTAAATCCCTGGATTTTCTTGTTTTTGTTACCACCACACTCTATGGCACCAACAGTCATCCCATGGTCCTCTGTCATCCCAGATTCCTCTTTCATCCTGGGAACATCTTCTCTCCAGGTCTATGTGTATAGTTCATCCTGTTCTTAGGAGGAGTGCAGTGATTGGATTTGCACCTCCCTAATGAAGAGCAGGCACATCTTGACTGATTACATTTCTAAAGATGGTGTTTCCAAATAAGAACACATTCAGCAGTACTGAAGATTGGGGCTTGAACCCTGGAGGGCATTCAACCCACAAATTGAGCTGAGCAGTGGATCTGAGCAGGCAGAAGAAAGACTTGGTGAAACTGATGATCCAGTCAATTGAGATGACACTGTGTGATGAGCATCAAGTAGAAATGAATGAACTGAGCTCAGAGAGCTGTGGGACACTCTCCAGAATTCCAGCATGGAAATGAAGTCCCAATAGGAGATGAGAGAAGTGACAGAAGGAAGAGGTAAAGGATCAAGAGACAAAACTACCCAAATTACAAAAATAATAATAATAATAATCAAAATGTGAGAAGTTCAAGGAACTTCAAATTGTATTAACTCATCATAATAAATTATTAAAACAAAGACAGAATCAGGAGAATAGCAAAAGGGAATTATAATATGCAAAGAATAATTGATAAGATTAACACTAGTATGACCATCATTTTAAAAAAAATACCAATGATGTGGGGAAATTGGAACTTTCATATAAAGTTTATGTAAATATAAGGAAGAATATTGTTAGTTTCTCAAAGATTTAAAGTTACCCTATGCCCCAGGGATTCATACACCTGGGGGAAATAAAAATTACATGTACCTGAGTGTTCATCATGGTCCCTTTCATAATGGCCAAAAAATGAAACTAAACAGTTTGTCCACCAATTCATAAAGGAGAAACAGCCCAGTGCATATTATTACCCATAAAAATGTCATGAAATACTGACACATATTACAATATAACCTTGGTTATGTTTTGCTTACTGAGAAAAATCCAGATCCCCAAAGCAATAGATTTTGAAGTCAGTCTATTTTTTGAAATGTCCAGAATAGGAAAATTAATAGTCACAGAAACTAGATTAGAGACTGCTGGGGCCAGGAAAGGTGGAGGGAATGTTGACCAATAATGATAATAAATTTTTCTTCAAAGTCAGATATGGTGGTGACCACCTATAAACCCAGCAACTCAGGAGGCTGAGACAGGAGGATCTCAATTTCAAAACCAGCCTCAGCAATTTAGTGAGGCACTAAGCAACTTAGCAATACCCTGTCTCACAATCAAAGTAAAAAGTGGCTCAGTGGTTAGGTGCCCCTTGGTACAATCTCTGAAAAAAAAAAAAAAAGTTTCTCTTCAGGATGATGGAAAAAGGACTGAAGTTAGAGATTATTGAAAAAAACTTGAATATACTAAAAACTACTGAATTATGTACCTTAAAAAGGTAAATATAAGAAATGTGAATTTTATCTCAACCTAAAAATCTGACTTAAAACTTTTGTATAGTTTTCCCGTAAATGTGGTGCAGCAAATTGACCAGGAGTCCTACTCTCAAATCTGCATAATGACTGATTCTCACAACCAGGTAAATCGATCGGGTGAATGAGATGACATCTGAGGCTCCACTCTGTTCTTAGATGTTGCTCAATCGCTGTGGGGTAAGGCAGTATATTTTCTTCTCCTATATCATGCCCTTGGATGCCTTTGGTTTGAATAAATGATAGCTCCCACATCTGCAAGCACCACATGTGAGCAGTTCAGAAGGAGGATGGAGGGGTGGAGCTGTGAGGGGCAGGAGATTGACTCTGGTCCTGTGGAAGTGGATTTGTGCTTCCTAATTGACTCTCACATCTTAATTTATTTCCGTCCTTTAATGCAGTCTATTTTGGACTCGGTCTTCACAGCTATTTCATGTGGTTCACTCAGACTTGGGGAACTCTGTAAACACACACACACACACAATCACACAGATAAAAGTGTCAGGGGTTATAAAGAAGGGAATCTGAGAGTTTGGTTAAGACTATAATCACCTGCAGTGTTCTGTTTTATCTCACCTCTGGTTTCTTTGGGGAAAATTGCCAGAGTCATTGGGACCCAGCACTGGGCCAGTGCCTCCACAATCCAGAATGGCACATACCCAGGGCATTCTTGAGTCCTGAGAGTCCACAGATCGGTACACCACAAGAAGTCAGGGCTGTGGCCTTGCTGTCTCAACATCAGTGAGCAGACTGAGACAATATGTGCCCTGCGGGTGCCTAGCTACTAGAGTTCCAAGTTCTGTGTGTTCCATTGCCAAGGAAGTGATGTCACTTCCTTGGGGTCTGCTTATCTAAGTGACTTTCTCATGAAGGATGGCTCCAAAGGGCCACTGGGTTGCCTCAGTCCTCACTAATCTGAAGCCTCAGGATAATCAGTTTCTACTTTCTGTAGGAGTCTATGGATTGCATCTGGGAGAATTCCAGACCTGCATGTAGCCAGAACAGAGCCCTGAGAGGACTGATGGGACCCCAGACCTGAGGTAGGTAGGCAGTAGGTTGTTGGGTTTATTGATGGTTTAAATGTATGTGAACCATCTACCATTGGCAGGCACTTGGCCTATTATTCAGGAAGCAGTGCAAATGAACCTTCCAGCCTCCTGAGCTTCCATGATTGTCAGGAAGCCAGTCAAGTGCACCAAGCATCTAGGTAGATGAGGGGCACAATATGTTAGAGGTGACAGCCTCCTAGCCTTCTCTAGCTATGGAAATCACCAGCCAGATATTGAGGAGGAGTAACTTTAAGGAAAAAATGAGTCATCTGTGGGCCAAGAGGGAGGGCCCTTGTCTCAATTGAAGTCACTTAGGAGACTGTTAGAATCACTCAGTGAACCCCAGGTTTCACCTTTTTGTGATTCCAAGCAGAGGACTGTCATAATCTGAGGTTTACCCTGAGGAAGAAACACATCAAACCATGGTGGGATTCTGGGTACCCAAGGAATAAAGGTGTGGCTGGGACCTAAAAGCCAGGCCTTGTGAAGATCCCTCCCCAACCCAGCCAACTCCAGCCAGGATTGTCCACATTTTTCTGTATAGAAAATGGACAGCAATTATGGGAAGCCCCCTAACCACACATGTGCCTCACCATTTTGCCCCATTTGCTCTGCTGAATGTGACATTATTGGCCAACCTTTGGGAAACCTACAAATGCAGGGAACATTGGGAGGTTCCAGTTAAAGAAGAGGGCCAGTCCATCATGGCTCTCTGTCTCATTCCAAACCCCACAGAACCCCCTGGTCCATTATTGAAATGTGATTATTCCTCAATCAAGAAAAGTTTTTGAGGCTCAGTGACCTGGCCAAATTGAAGCTTCTCAGGATCTTTCTGTTGCTCACCATACCTGAATCAGAGGTTGCCCTCCATTCAGAGACCCCTTTAACAGTCAGAGGACACAGGTCTCAGTGAGTCTGAGCCCTCTGAAGACAGGGCCTGTGGTGGATGACTTAAGGTTTGTGCAGAGGAATATATGCTGGTGCCACTGGGATGTGGAGTCAGAAAAGCCTGAAATCCTTCAGCTGGTGGACACTAGATGTCCTGTTGTGGGGACTGAGGCTTGGGTATTTTCAGAAGCAAGATTCTAGTGTGAATTGGGAAAGGCCCAGGGACAAGCAGTCATGCTGGGGTTGTTTTCTTCTGCAGTTGTTGCACCACCTCAACTGAGAGAACTGCCTCCAGCAGCAGTGGCCCAGTTTACCTGCTCACATTTCAGTCATCATATTACCAAATTCCCTGGGGTGGAGGAAGAATAGCCCTCAAAATTGGAGGATGGCCCAACTCTGGCACCTTCCACACAGGGAGAGACTGAGCCACCAGTGGCCACTGCGAACCTTCAGGAAGAGGAGGCAGATCAGCTTCTACTAAGCAAGCTGAGGACACTAAACATTATCTTCCTTTTGGTACAGATGGTGATCTAAGCTGCCTCCCACATTTTCAAAGAGATACACCTTTTCTGGCAGCAACATAAATTTCAGGCACCAAAACATCAGAGGCAGGAGATCAAGAACCATCAGGCCAGCAAACCACTATTTCTGCTGGAATGTTTTCCTGCTGCCCTAGTTCTTAAGTCCTCTATGGCACCTCTTCCTTGTGAGGATTAACCATTACCAGATCCCCTACCAGAGCTATCCTTCCTCTCCCCTTTGAAATTGTCTTTTCTTTTTTTGTGATGATAATTTTTTCAGTGTTTAGGATGGCAGTGTAGTATTTTTACTACCAAAACTTTTTTATGGACATAAAAGTGCACAATCCATTCACCAGTCTCTGCCACCACCAGCACTGTGTAGCTGAAGATGGATCCCTCATAAAGCACAGGAGTCCTGTGAGGGAAGACACACACAGGTCACACTGGAGAGGTGGGCTAGAGGCCCCTGGGCATGGGGCAGAGGTGACTTCCTAAAGGGTGGTGAGGATTTCAGATCATTGTATCTCTTATTGTGATCTGTGATGTTCACTATGTTAACTGTCATGTGGCACTACACACGCTGTCCACAGAAGACAGGAAACTTAGTAGAAGTTCAGCAAAATTAGGCCTCACAAATCCTCTAATTGCTCACCATCCTTTTATTCCCTAAGAGACAATATTGAAAATAGACCAGTTCATAACTCAGTAATCATCTGTACTGTTTAAATCAAAGGAAGAGTCTCATATTTTGCATGCTAAACGACAAGCTGTGTCTCTCACACTAGTTAGTCCACTGAGAATGCAAATGAAATGTTCTTGAAGGAAATTAAAGTGCTTCTTCAGGACATACATGAATGATAAGAAAGAAAAACTACCTTGTTGCTGATATAAAAAATGTTTTCAGAATCTGGAGAAAAGATGAAAGGAGCCACATTCCCTTAAGCCAAAGTCAACTCCAGATAAGGCTCTACCTGCAGATTGCTCTAATGCCAAGAGAAGTGAAAAAGCTCCAGGAGTTTGACAGTGCCATAGTTTGGTTCATGATGTTGAAGGCAAGAGGCTCAACTCCAGAAAATAAAACTGCAAGGTGAAACAGCAAGTTCTGGTAGAAGCTGCACTCTTGCTAAGCTATTTGATATGGACATATCTATATGGATATGCTATGGTTTGGTCACTAGGAGTCACTGGAAAGCTCATGGGTGAGACAGTGCAAGAAGGCTTAGATATTAAATGATTTGGTTATTAATGTTTAACCCAATTAGTTAATTAATTCCCTGGAAGGGATGAACAGGCAGCTTGCATGGAAGGGGATGCCCTGGAGCCTGTCCAAGCCTGGAGGTGTAGGCAGCACCTGTGGATGTGTCCAGTGGCTATGAAAGAAGTCCTGTTGCAGAGGTGGAAGTGCGTAGTGGCCATCCTTGGTTCCACAGCAGGGTTCCACATTGGAAATGCCCAGCAACCATGGGTGGTGTCAGGATCCAGCAGCAGGAGCATTCATCTGTGGGGAATGCAGTGATCTGCAAGCCTCGGTATCCAAAGGCAGTTTGGCTAGTCCAGTTGTTCCTGTGGCAGCATGGAGACTCAGACTCAGGCAGTGAGGATGGCCACAGGAAGCTGCAAAAGGCAGTACAGCCTTGAGGATGGGCATCCATGGAGGCATCAGTGACCAGAGTCAATTTATGGCAGTGGTGGCAAAGGCAAGTGAGGATGGAGAGGACAGTGTCAGGCCAGGTGTCCACCTGAGAATGTCCTCATCCTTTGGTGGTGGTGGGAGTCTGGCTACAGTGCAGCAGTGATGACGGTGGCATCATGGGTGGCCATGTTGGGAATCCAGTGGCTGCAGTGTGGAGCTCTGATGGAAGTGGTGGTGACAGTTTGGGGCAGCAGGACTCAGAGTCAGAGGGCTACTGAAGGCTTGGGTGGCCTCTGCAGTGGCTTCTCCAGGACACTGCTCTTGCTCCTGGCAGAGCAACAAAGCAGTATGTGGGAGGCATCACACCCAGAAAACCTCTGAGGACCTTATGCTCCCCACACCAGTCATGCCTTCCACTGGCCTTGAGCCCACTGGGAGGCTGCTCATCCAACCCCCAGATTTGCCCTTCCCTTCCCTGGGTTACGGCCTCTGCAGGGGGAGTAGGTTGGCTGCCAGGTGGGGCAGTCCTTTTTTTTATGTCTTTGAAATCATTTTTTTTTTATTTTTACAGATTGCATTAGGATACATTATACACAAATGGGATACAATTTTCATTTATCTTGTTGTACATGATGTAGAGTCACACCATTCATGTAATCTTGCATGTACATAGGGTACTGATGTTTGTCTTATTCCACCATCTTTCCCTCCCCCACCCCTCGCCTCCCCTCATTTCTCTCTACACAATCCAACATTCCTCCATTCTTCCTTTACCTCACCCCAAATGATGTATCAGCATATACTTATCAGAGAAAAGATTTGGCCTTTGGTTTGGGGGCTTGTCTTATTTCACTTAGCATAATATTCTCCAACTCCATCCATTTACCTGCAAATGCCATAATTTTATTCTTCTTTATGGCTGAGTAATATTCCATTGTGTGTATATACCACAGTTTATCCATTCACCTGTTGACGGGCATCTAGGTTGGTTCTACAATCTGGCTATGGCAAATTGAGCTGCTCTAAGCATTGATGTGGCTGTGTCACTGAAATATCTGAGTTTAAGTCCTTTGGGCATAAACCAAGGAGTGCGATAGCTGGTTCAAATGGTGGTTCTATTCCAAGTTTTCATGTGAATCTCCTCACTGCTTTCCAAAGTGGATGAACCAATCCGCAGTCACACCAGCAATGTATGAGTGTGCTTTTCTCCCCACATCTTTGCCAGGACTTATGGTTGCTTATATTCTTGATAACCACCATTCTTAGTGGAGTGAGATGAAATCTCAGTGTAGTTTTTATTTGCATTTCTCTGTTACTCAAGATGATGAATATTTTTTCTTGTCTTTGTTGATCACTGTGTGTCTTCTGTGAATTCTCTGCTCAGTTCCATAGCCCGTTCGTTGGTTGGGTTATTTGTATTTTTTATTTTTGTTATTAAACAGAGAGATAGTGTTCAAATCAACATGCTAATTACAAAAGTATAATTTGCCTGTGAATTTTTGACAGTGATATATTTTTTAATTTTTTTAGTACAAGTCTGCAGGATGATTGTATCTGTTTCTATAGACCATTATTCCCATCCACACCTGCTCCACCCTTCCCCTCACTCCCTTTGTATAATTCAAAGTTCCTTCATTCTTCACTACCCACACTCCACTATGAATCAGCTTCCACTTATCAGAAAAAGTTTGGCCTTCATTTTTTTGGGATTAGGTAACTTCACATAGCATGAGATTCTCCAACTCCATCCATTTACCTGTAAATGCCATCATTTTGTTCTTCATAAAGGATGAGCAGTATTCACTGTGTATATGCACCACATTTCCTTCATCCATTCCTCTTTTGAAGGGCATCTAATTTGCTTTTATAATTTTGCTACCATGAACTGAGCTGCTTAAACTTTGCCATTCTGACTGGAGTGAGATGAAATCTCAGCATAATTTTAATTTGCATTTGTCTAATTACTAGAAAAGTTTAATATTTTTTTCATATATTTGTTGATCCCTTACATATCTTCTTCTGTGAAGTGTCTGCTCAATTTCTGTTCATTTATTGAATGAGTTCTTTGCATTTTTGTATTTTACAGATCTTTAAAAAACTTTACACCCAAAATACAAATAACCCAGTCAATAAATGGGCTGAGGAGCTGGGGCAGCCTTCCCCAAACCCATTTTCCCTGGGTTGTGGCAGAAAGCAGTAGAGGGAGTGGGGGGTGCCTAGGAAATCTTCACCCTCAAAGCTCATCCCTGTGGTGGAACCAGGGTTGAGGGCATGGGTGTCAGTGGAAGCCTGAGTCCTGAAGTCCTCATTCTTGTTCTTCTGCCACCCTCAGTAACAGAAATGAACTTTGAAGGTGACCATGTCCTGAGTCCTTCATGCTCTGTCCCCACCAGCCACATGGAATATGGTTCAGGAGGGTGGGGGTTCTCTCTCAAGGCCACCATACCTGGCAGATAATCTAGTTCCCCTGAAGAGGCTGTAGTGGGGGTTGGGGTGAACAGCTGCCCAGTGGGCTCATGGCCAGTGCAAGGCACTGCAGGCATGTGCAGCATAAGGTCCATGGCAGCTGTCTGGGTACCTTCACTTCCCACATCCTGCTTCCTGAGCAGGCAGACTCAACAAGGAGCAAGGCCAAAGGCTTAGAGAAACCACCATGGAGGCAATCCAAGTTACTGATCACTATCTCTCTGAATCCCACTGCCCCCACCCTTGCTGCTTCCACCAGCCTGAAGCTCCTTGCCACAACCAGCAGACACCCCACATGGCCATGGATGCCACCTTCACTGCCACACACTGGAACTCCTATCACCACAGCAGGATAAAGATGCTCACAGCTTGACATCTTCATCACTGATGCCCCTTCCTCTGGACACTCCAGGTACCACCACCACTGCCCAGTAGCAGACACCCAAACCACAGCTTGACACCAGTGCTGCCCACCAAAGCCACAATGTCAATACACTTCACCCCACATCTGACACCTAATGCCCCGCAACTGACACCAGTCCCCAATGCAGCTGTGTGTTGCTTGCTGCCACTGCCAGACTCTGGAGCTCCTTGTTACTGCTGCCAGACTCCAACATGGACACCAGATTGTGAAACTCAGGCCTGGATACTGACCTCATCACAACTGCAGCCAGACACCTGTCAGCACTTCGGGACAAAAAAAGTCATGTCTGGACAGCTCTGTTGCCCCAACCACGGTTTCCAGACACTTCTGCCATTGCCACCATTACCATGCTCCAACTGCACTCCCAAACAGCAGCTGGATGACTTGACACCAACATTCAACTCCTGACCTTAGAAGCATGACAGCCTATGCCTGAAGCATCTTCGGGTTGCTGCTGCTGCCACCTGATGCTGCCATTCCTTGATGCTATTGCTGAAACAATTTGACCTCAAGCATGCTGCTAGGCTGCCCAAGGCAACAGGAGCTGAAAGGTGGGCATTCTCTATCACAGTCACCACACCAGCATCCCCCACAGGCCACCTGCCTTTCATCTCCCAGGATCAGCCACAGATCCTTCTGGGTCCTTGAGCATTTGTGGGGTAACTCAGGGAACTCAGCCAAGTAAAATAAGTGAGTATTTTAAATAGAGGCTGCAGTGCTCACAGCAGGCAGTAGGCAGGGCTAGGTGGGTCCAGCCCAATGGTGGGGGTGGGGCCTGGAGGCTACTGGCCAGGTCTGGACCATGACCTAGCAGGGCACACTGGAGAGGGATCTCTGTCTGTTTTGGGAGCCCAGCCCGGGGAGCACCTTCTGGTTCTGGCCTTTTCTCCTGAAAGTCCTACCAATCCCATTCCCCCATCCCACTCCCACTCCTCCCTGAATGGGACTCTGGATTCTGGATACTGGGCCATCTGGTTCTAGGCCTCTGGTCTCCAGGTGCAAGGCCCAAATACATTGTAGAAAGCTGGGGACAGCCAGACTTGACAGAGTCCACATATCTGGACTCAGGGGAAAAGCTCCCTCTTGGGGAAATACCCTTTTAGATCTTCCAAATTTAGCCAGACATTGGCTTCTTCCAAGAGATTATCAAGAAAAGGAAAATATGTTATCAAGTTTTGTCCTGTTAAAGGGTAGTGTGAGGAGAGCAAAGACTTCAGAATTGGTAGAGCTGGATTCAAATTCTTCTTAACTGTGTGACCTTGGCAAGGGCACAGTACTAAGTAGAAACTTGTTTTTGCATCTGGTAAAATAAGTGTGGTGAGAATGATAAGCCAGGGGTAAATTAAGCTGTTGAGCACTACCTCTACAAAGTGAGGAAGAGAGTTCTGCTGAAGCTGGCTTTATAACAGACCCCCACCCACTACCTGATTTCCTTTCTGGTCCCTGTGGAAGATGGGGATTCCTGTTCATCTGCCATGCAGCCTGCCAGCTGCAAGGCAAAGGAACTCTCCTCTGACTTTCACCTTCCATACAAAAGACAGTCCTTGTTGGTTCTCTCAGGGGATCAGAGATGATGGGTAACAGTGAGTAGTGAGCAGTAAAATACAAACCAATAACAGGGCAAGGTCATTCATTTTAAGTTACTTTTAAGGTTTTCTTTAAATTACTTTTAAGGCAAGTAGGTAATCAGATAATGCAGAAAAACCACAGGTGTACAAATGAACAGAAGAAAGAGAGCCAATTAAGAGATATATCAAGAGAGACTAATAGGGCTATTGCTAGTTCTTGACAGGGTCATTTGGGGTCATTGTCAAGCTAGAATTTATGGCCACAGGTGTCTCAATATATTTCAATAGAGAAATTTTCTTAGTAGTTCAGGAGCACAAAGGTAAATTCTGTCTGGTCAGTGACCCCAATACTCACATTAACATAGGATTGACTTGTGAATGAAGCCCCCCCCAAAATAGGATGGCTACCATGACACTTCTGGAGAGGACAAACCAAGCTCAAAAACACTACCACCCAACATAAAGGAGTTGAACACCTGCTTGGCAAAGAGTGCTGATGGTGGACCTGAGTTCTCAATGCAACCAGAAAACACCAATACGTTGGAGATAGCACTGTTTCCTTTGTCATTTTCTTCTGGGAGACAACCAACTCTCATGAGTGTGCTCTTTATTTGATCCTTACTTTACTTTTACTTAAAATAAAGTTCTCTTGCATGGTGCTTTTTTATGTTTCTTTGGAAAAAAAGAACAAAGGTTTGGAGCTTCAGCTTGGCATTCACCTGTGACAGGAGGGACTCCTAGCCATCTTCAGCTAGGACAGTCTCCAGCATGAAATATGAGATTTGGGGTTTTTTTACCACAGACAGGTTTTCTGGCAAAAGTGGGGAGATCCCCCCTGGGCTATCAGAACTCTCCAAGAGGTAAGCTACAGAGTAGGCTGGCTCCCAGCACAGCTGAGGTATGGGGAGTGGCCAGCTGTGTAAACATCTTAAGTTCAGGACTCCAGCTACCTTATCTCCAAAGAGGCCAGCATCTGGATGGGTGGCAGCTAATCCCTAGACTTTCCAGGCAGAAACTTCTTGAGATATGCCCATCCTGGGAAAGGAGACAAAGTTGCTGGACTGTTGGTTGTGTTACCTCTGTCCCTCCTGGGCAATGTCTTACAAAAAACTGTCTTGTCTGACTTTTCTATGCAAACAGATCTAACTTATTCCCCAGAGGGATGCAGGGGTCAGCTAGTCCAGTCCAGAGGATGGTGGAGTTGTGCCCATAGCAGCCACACTTTCTTTTGAGGAAGTGCACTCCTCCAGACTCAGACAAAGCCAACATTAAAGGAGTTCTCAAGTTACCTTTCATCATGGTGCTTGTAGGGCCACTCTCACTTCTGTGGACAGGCCCCTCATACCTTCCCTGACTCCTATGCCCAGAGTTGCATCCACCTCTCCTCCTTTACTTTCATCTCCATACTCCCCCTGACTCTGCATGCCATCCAGAGTAGCCTCACACTAAGACCTGGAGAGTGCACAAGCCAGAAAGAGTATAGCTGTCCATCAACAGAGGAAGGGTGAGTATCTCATGAGATAATCATGCACAGGATTTAATGAAGCAACAGTG
>JAJEJO010061009.1:0-25387 GCA_020662805.1 Glaucomys volans | reverse complement strand
TGGGGATGTGACTCAGTGGCTGAGTGTCCCTGAGTTCAATCCCTGGTTCCAAAATAAATAAATAAATAAATAAATAAATAAATAAATAAATAATAAAATATATATTCATGATAAATATTTCAAAAACTTGTTACTTTGCATTTCAGAATTAATTCTACAATCCATATTAGTTGATTTGTGGTCATGATTTTAGGTAGGGATCATTTTAGTATCTTACTCTATTTGATACTCATTGATATTGATAAATTTTCAAAAATTTTAATTTCTTCAATTGTAGGACAACTCTTGCCTAGATCAAATGCCCATGTGTGAATGGAGCTGATTATGATAGTTCTGTTTAATTCAATTTTCTACAACCTAATATTTCTAGAAACTTATGATATGAATGTAAATATTTAAATAACATAAGCATTTTATTTTTAAATGCTTACTCACACTTTTCATATAAATTTAAAAGTCTTGACTATTCTCACACAATTGAATTTCATATAAATTTAATATTTCTGCAAACAATTGTGTTAAGAATTTGCTTTGCTGCACTTATATATTGTTTATTTGACTTTATTATGATACTGCATGTTCCCAAATCAATGAACATAAAAAATCTTCAAGTTTACTGATGTTAATTTTTTCAAAAGGGTTTGTAGATGTTTAAATAGAGATATTGATATCTTTTATTAGAAAAGTTCCTACATATTTGCTATTTTAATCTGTACTAAGCACAACCTTTTTTATTTTTGTTTTCTAACTACTGTTACTGGCATAAAAAAACTGCAATTACTTTTTATATATCCATTTTTCAAACCTGAAAAATTTGCTTAATTTTAAGAAGATTGTGTTATGTTTTCTTTATGTTCTGCTATACCTCATATAACTGATCATTTCTTAAAATCAAATCTTAACATTTTGTATTTTGTTTTGTTTTGTGATGCTGGGTATCAAAATCAAGTCTCACTTGTGTTAGGCTAGCACTTACAACAGAGTATATTTTCTTCATTTCTATGTAGAATTACAAATAAATCTTGAATAAAAGCAATGATAGGATTTTTTCTTTTTACCAAATTCAAAGGGAAAATACTTAACATACTCACATTATAGACAATATTTATTGTTGGCAATTTTGCAAATAGCTTTGCAAACTTAAAATATTTCCTTATACATCAAGTTTGCAAGTTTTAAAAAATTAATATTAAAAATATTGATTTGTATTTTTTCAAAATGTGTGATTTTTATTATATTTTGAATTATTTCAGTGTAGTAAAAATATGAATTGATTTTCATGTATTAAATCAAGCTTACATTTTTAAATACATTCACCTTGGTTGAGAAATATGCACATACACATATTTCAGTGAAGCAGTTTTAATCCATTTATACATTTTTATCTCTATTCTTGAGAAAAACTGATGAAAGCTTGTACACAAAACATAAAATTACCTAATTATCAATTGTGAAGAGTTCACCTGCAGAAAGGAGAAAATATTTTACACTATTCATCAAACAAGAGATTATTATCTGGACACATAAGGAAGTCAAACAACTCAACAGCAAAACATAATCATCTAACTAAAAATGAGCAAGTAATTTGAATAGACATTTCTCCAGACATGTAAATATGCCAATAAATATAAGAATAAATGGATAATATCAACAATAATCATCAGGAAAATGAAATTCCAAATGTTGACATATCTCAACACATAGTGGCTATTATGAAAAGATGAAGATAGAAAATGCTTTTGCAAGGTGGAGAGCAAGGAGAACTCATACCGTGCCAGTGGGAATGAATTAATGTAGCTGTAACAGAAAACAGTGTTCAAGTTCCTGAAGAAGCTAAAATCAGATCTATGAGTTCATTTCTTCTGGGGCTCATTCATAGTGTCTTTTATTCTTGTGTCTCTTGAAACCATTCAGTCTAAGTTGCTCATTGTTCTTATAAGTGTATTCTGGGAATTCTTTCATAGCCGTCTTGAAATGGTGCCACTGCAGGACACAATTCAAAAAGAACTGTGATTCTCTTCATAAGGTGCCTGTGGATATAATGATTCCTGTTACAAATTACATGGTCTTAAAGTTTTTAAAATATGTTTAAAGTGAGAAACCACTTACAAAGTTGTGTGATGGTCAAGATACACTTGTCATTTTCCAGGGAAATTTGTTTTATCCTCTTATACGTACAGCTTGTGAAAGACATGGTACTTTGAGTTGTTTTGATCTATGGTATCATCAAAAGGTTCCTAGTTATATGTCTGCTTTTTTTCCCTTGACCATAACTCATTGTCTACACTCTGGAAACTCATGTATTTACATATACAAATTTTGGACAATATACTTTCATGTATTTCCCTCCTCATTTTGTTTTCTCTTTGTGGAATTTAGCTCATTGATTCATTGATTTCTTCTCTCTGTCCATTCCTTGAATCCCGCTTTCCCCCCTCATATGAGTTTTAATTGTGAGATTGTTTTTCTTCAAGTGACATTTTTCTCTATAGTACACTAGTGAGTACATCATAAAAATGTTCCAATAGAGTCGTTTTTATTTTATTCCACCAATGCCAAGGGAATTCAATTGTGCTTACCGATTGCTATTTTATGCTCTCAATTAGGGACTCTGAGTCTTCACATGTCACAGGTCAGTGCTTTATGCTCCTTCACTCAAAAATTCACATAATAAATGAAAAATTTTCCTAATTAGTCAGATTTCCACTTCTTTATTTCATTTCAACTGAAGGATCAAATTTTCAGCAATCCTGAGCCAAATTCTAATGTTCTTGCTTTGTAAGATCCACAAAGAACCTCTTATTAGTTTCTGCATGTGTGCTGGGTACCAACCCCTTCCTTGGCCATTGACTAATGCACAAAGCTTTCCCTGCTTTTCCCCATTTGATTTATCTTTTCCACTTGTATCACCTGTGTATTTTTTCTCCTCTTTAAGTTGTACTTTGCTTAAAAAATTCTTCTTGTCATTTAATCACTTCTGGGAAATTATAGTAGGAGAAAGTTCTGTCTAAATACCTATTTCAGCTCTTATGTTAGAACACTTCATTTATTAATAATGAAGGGCTTCAAGCTGAAAATATGGAAAATACAGCAGGTTGTACCTGTCACTCAGTGCTTGCTATCATGTGGGCTGCTATCTATGCAATGGGAAATTGTTCCATTTTCATAATAACAGATGAATCCTTGGCTGCTCACATTTCTTAAGGCTTTAGGATCCCTTAGGCAATGCAAAATGTTTTCTTCACTTCTCTTTAAAAAAATAGAATTTCTTTCCTTGTTTTTACAACTGATGCCCTTTAACATTTGATTCATATGGCATTTCTTACCTTTAACTAAAAAAGAAAAACACTAGGATACATGACTTAAATAGCTATCTGGCATAGCAAAGTTAATAGCTTCCTTTGTTTTTCTTTTTTTTTTTTTTTGCAATGACATGAATGACTTTTTATACTAATGTCTTATTTACAATAAACTCCTTTCAGTTTGCCCTGGAGCAACATAAAAACACAATTAATACAAAAGTTTGCCATAATTGATAGTGACTCACAGCAGATGAAATTCACAATTACCAAATTACAGCCTCGCTTAATAGACTGTTGCTCCCTTGGTTCACAGTAAGTAAAAATTAGAAATGCCTTATGATTGTGCAAAAATCCAGCTTTTATAGACTGGAATGATTCAGTGTTTTACCACGAAATGCCACCTAAAATATTAAGAATTTGTACTCACATGTATCACTGAAAATATTAGGAGAAATCTAGTTCACACTTCTAATTTCATGGGCTTACTATGATTTCACTGTAGTTAAGTCTGAGGCCTAAATTTTGATTTGTGCTCTTCAACATTCTTTAGCTTCAGAGATGGGAGGATGTGAGATCATAATTCATAGCAGTCTTCTTCTGAGCCTTTTTTTGTGATCATAGAATTTATCCGGCTGTCTGATAACTCATGTTCAAGCATCTACTCAAGCTCCCCATTTTTCAAGGAAGTCTACTCTATGAACATTCTACTAAAGTATGATTGCTATCCTTTTCATAACTTTTCAATAATACTGTTCAGACTATGGATAATTCATTTGTAGAAAATCATTTAATAAATATTTATGATTTAATAACACATTTCAGGTATTTTGATAGAAAAGGTAGAAAAATAATACAAGTACTATGCTCAAAATGATCAGAGTTTTGTAGTTACTGTTATGTAGAGATTTTTCTCTTTGAGGGCACAGCTCTATAACTTCTTGCTTTGAGAATATTTCTTATGACCAAACAGATGAAATGAGACTGAGTAGCTTCCTTAGCACACTTCTGTCCTCATAGGTAAAAGTCCAGTGAAATTGTCCCATTAGAAAAAAAATTAAAGTAAATAGATGTCAGCATGGATCACAAAATTTTATGTTACTTAGAAACATCTTATGAAACCTGACAGATCTGGTTCTTATTCAACAGTGTGCTAAGGACTTTTGAAAGCTTCATTTTCCTAAAAGCAACTTTTCTTCAGTTAACAATAAAAATTAACAAACATCTCTCTCTTTAGCAACAATTTAAAGCAAAGTTAAAATTCTCAATACAATATTCGCTTGAGATGTATTACGAAAAGGTTAAATCAAGAATGACACTTGATGAAAAGAAAAAGGATTATAATAGTTTTATTATTTCTAAATATTCCAATGCATTTGCTTTCACTGTGTTTTATAATCTTTAACAATTTAAAAATACCCCTAAATGAATGAAATAGGTAAACTTAGGAACATAACAACAAAAGTAAGAGATATATTTTCTGCTTTAGTCATGCTTACATGACAGGGAAGAAATCTGACTTATAAGTAATGATTATAGGTTATGAATACAATAATAAAATTGGTGTTTTGAAGTAATTTATAAAAGTAACATACTTCATATGTGTTTAAATTATACCAGAAGATACATAATCTAACCTGAGAAAGGGAAAATGGATGTAGCTAATGTAAAATTTATTTTCAAGTGTGATAATACATTTCGTGTAGGGGAAGAAGTGTAAGCAAATACTTGAGAGTAAAAGAAATATAAGGAAGTGGAATTAAGACACACAGGGAGACAGAGCATGATTAAGCTCTGAAGAGTTAGGCAATACCACCATGGACAGTGCCCTTCTAGCCAATGTGATAGGTTAGGAAGAATCTCCCAGAAAGGAGCAACCAAAGATTTTTAAACTGAAGTGAGACAAGGCTTGGTGCTCCCCTTCTGTAAGATCACATTCCCAGGAGACAATGGACAGCCTGTAGGGAAAATGACCACACAGACGAACAGAGTTGTCTGAGTGCTTTTACACCATAGGTTTTCTCCTAACATTGAATTATAAACTTTGATGTTCTTTTCCATTGTAATAGACTCTAGACTCATATGTTTTAACCTTATCATATTTCAGTAATTTTTCTGGCTCTTAAAAACCATAATGAAGGTTATCACAAGAACCATTTTGAATGGAGTTTAAAATTTGAGTACACTAAAATTGAGATCAGCAAAGTAATAACTAAAAGAGCATCCATTTTAAGAGAATTTTAAAGTTAGGAAGACTGAATTTTACCCAGAAATTTTAAATATGCATGAACTGTAGTATTCTTATGACATGAAAATATATTGGCTCTTTTAGCTTTCTTCTTAAAGCTAAGAGTGTTTTGTCTTTGTACTGGTATTTATGGTCCCATCTGTATTGCTCAGTGACTCACATTCAAATTGCTGTGATAAAAAGAACAAATAAAAGACTTCCTTTGTAAACTAACTTCCAAATGGACCCTGGCCACAAGTTCAAAATAGCAGAGATGGCTATTCTCTTATTTTGCCTACCTTTAGACATTCACATGAATTATGTATTTACCTATTATAATTCTATAGATATATCCACAGAAGTTTTCAGGAATTTGGTTTTACTTTGTTAAAGCCTTCTGAAATATAGTATGGCTGCTTGATAGAAAATTAGATATAACTACAGCTTAATTTTTTGAATACTTGCTTCCTTTTATCACTAAAAGAAACAATAGCTGCTTTTCAGCATGTGTTGGGTGGTGATGGTGCAGAGACAATGCAGCACCTGACATGTAAGTAGATTTGAGGTATCTATTTTCCACTTATTTCATAATGTTTACAGATATTTTCCCTTACTTCATTTTGTGATTAATGTTGCAACCTCCATACTGGGAAATGCCCAATAGATTATATTTCTAAGGAAGGCACTTTCCCATTCAGAATTTGGAGACTCAGAACCATAACTTTTTGGGTACCATTTTTCTGACTCAGCACATAATTTATTTCCTTGCAATTACCCAAACAAGAAGGGCTAGCAGTGTAAATGATTTCAGTCAATCACTTAAAGAGTTTAGAGTTTGATGCCTACTATAGTACACCCCTCCTTCACACCCTTTAGTTTGCTTTTCACTCATGAGTATTGTGGAGAAAGGATCCTGAGGAAGGATCAAAAATTGTTCACTTGCATAGGGACCATCAAACCCATGTGGGAAATCTGTTATTTCTTCTTAAATATAAATAGATTAATTAGGTTTTATTACAGTCTTCTCAACTGTGCTTTATCTAGTGAAATTAATTTTATATGGCCAAATAATTTCAGGTGACCAATTTATGTCATGTTAATTTTTAAGAATCATTTTTAATAATATACTTATCAAACAGGAATAGATGAAATAATACAACTCTCAATCTTCAACTCAGAGTGATATAACTATCAAATACAACATTTGTAAGTATTTCTTATAAAGCTATCTTTTAGTCCAGCACAAATTGCATGCATAATTTTAATTATTTATAATCAAGAAATTTAAAATATTAGAGATACAATGTTGCTGAAGAAAAAGATAAAGTTGGTAAAACCAATTACAGTTGAGCAACATTGCCTAAAAAGAAAAGACAGACTGACAGCAGACCTTTTGATGCAGTAAGAAAGCAGTGAAAAGATATGGAAACCATTTTCACCACTCCCCAAAAAGGTTACATTACTTATTGTAATGATTCTTTACTGAGAGAACTACTAAAAGAATACAAAATTAGGAAACTGAAATTCAGGAAGAAGCAAACAGGATCCAGAAGGGAGGAGTAAAATACAAGAAGCAATGGTGACAACTGCTAACTATTTGGGTAAATCTGAACAGGAAATGATTACATAAAGTAGTAATTAGAATAGCAATGGCAACTTTTAGATATATAGAAATAAGAAGGAAATAAAATGCCAGAGATTAACAACATACATGTAAGGAGAGGGCGTGAAGTCATTCTGATGTCCCTATATTGCTGGGGAGAGGCTGACTAATTCTTTTTTTTTTTTTTTGATTTTTTATTATTTACTTAGAAGGGTCAGGAATTTTTAAAATTATAAATATACAGCATTTACCTACTCACAATGAAATATCAATATAAATAATGTTTAATCATTTGGAAATTTCTTATATTTGAGGCAAATGTCATATGTTGAGAGTCATTCATAGTTAGGTGAGACTACTTAAAATAAGTTTAATTCCAAAATATTATACCAAATATGATATTATTTCTTTTTTTAAGTTAGTGCTTTAGATGTTTCCTATGTCTTTCTTTGTCTTTTTAATCCCAGACTATATATTACTGTAACCATACCTTATAAATGCCTTATTCATAGCACTATAGGGCCTGTTTATTTTATCTTTCCATACTCAAGACCTCTACAATGAAAATGAAAACTGAACACTAAAGAAAGAAATTGAACAAGACCTTTGAACATGGAAACATTTCCCATGCTCTTGAATAGGCAGAATTAGTATTGTCAAAATGGTCATATTATCCAAAGTGCTATACAGATTTAATGCAATTTCTATCAAAATTCCAATGATATTCTTCAAAGAAAAAACAGCCATGAAATTCATTTGGAAAAATAAGAGGCCTAGAATAGCCAATGCATAAATACGTACAGAACAAGTACACACACACACACACACACATGCACACATATACATATGAAACAATTCATTGAACTATTTTGGCTTTTGTAACTGTTAATCATAGGTTGAGAGTCTGTGTCTGGTTTTGCTTTTTCTGTTAACTCTTTTCAGATTCTCAGCAAATATTACTGTTTCAGGATTCATTTTTTACCTATGTCAGATGCATTCTCAGGCAAACTTTGTTAGATGCTATTCATTGAGGGACTCTGGCAAAATCTCTTATTTTGAAGAGTAGTAGAAATCCACTATTTCAAAGTTTCTTTCTTCTTTTCCTAATCTCTCTTGTAGTAGCAATTCTGCTTAGACTTTGCATTTTAATATACCCACTGGGATATTATGACTGATGCTGGAAAGCCGGCATAGAATATTATATTAGGGGGCTACATGCATAGTCTATGATACAACATCATGTATACTTATAAATTATGTAAAATATATAAATTCTGATCCAAATTTCTGAATGCATTGTACAGAGAACTAGGATACAACATAGTGTATCAAATTACATGATTTTTTTTTTCTTGTGGGAAAGCCAGTTCAGTTTTATTATCTATTCCAGGGTTATATCAAGTTTCTTTGGGTTACATACAGCAGTTAGCTTTGTGCAGGTGCAGATCATATAGCATGCTTGCATCTCAGAGTCCACTAATATCAATTTTTTTTTAATTTATTTAAGTTGGATTCATTGAACACAAATGGAGTACAGCTATTGTTTCTCTGGTTGTACAAAAAGTAGAGTCACACCATCTGTGCATTCAACATGTACACAGGGCAATGATGTCTGTCACACATTCTGTTATTATTAACCCACCACCCCAACTCCACTCTCCCTTCCCTCTATGCTATCTATTCTTCCTCCATTCTTGCCACCCTTCCACCCCACATTATGCATAATCATTCACTTATCAGAGAGAACATTTCTCCTTTGGATTTTTGGGATTGGCTAATCTCACTTAGCATAACAGTCTCCAACATCATCAATTTACCTGCAAATGCCATAATTTTATTCTTCTTTATGGCTGAGTAATATTCCATTGTGTATATACCAAAGTTTCTTTACCCATTCATCTATTGAAGGACATCTAGTTTGGTTCCACAATCTAGCTATTGTGAATTGGGCAGCTATGAACATTGATGTGGCTGCATCACTGTAGTAATCTGATTTAAAGTCCTTTGGGTATAGGCCAAGGAGTGAGATAGCTGGGTCAAATGGTAGATCCATTCCAAGTTTTCTCAGAAATCTCCACACTGCTTTCCAGAGTGGCTGACCAACTTGCACTCCCACCAGCAATGTATGAGTGTATCCTTTTCCCCACATTCTTGCCAACACCTGTTGTTGCCTGTATTCTTAATAAAAGACATTTTAATTGGGGTAAGATGAAATCTTAAGGTGTTTTTGATTTGCATTTGTTATAACTAGGGATGTTGAACATTTTTTCATAAATTTGTTGATTGCTTATAGATCTTCCTCTGTAAAGTGTCTGTTCATTTTCTTGGCCCATTTATTGATTGGGTTATTAGTGTTCTTGGTGTAAAGATTTTTGAGTACTTGGTAGATTTTGGAGATTAGTGTTCTATCTGAAGTGTGTGTGGCAAAGATTTTCTCCCACTCTAAGGCTCTCTCTTCACATTGCTGACTAACTCTTGACTTTGTGAGGTCTGCAATATATGTTAAAAACTTAAGAGTAAATCACATCAGAATCAAAGCAGATGATTATAAAAGAGATGTAAAGGGGAAGAAAAATAAAAACAGGACTGGTAAATAAAGTGTGGGGGAAAAGAAATTGAGCAGTTTATTCTATTCACTATTTTAGCTCAATTTCTTTTCCCCTACACTTTATTTACCAGTCTTGTTTATATTTTTCTTCACCTTTACATCTTTTTTATAATCATCTGCTTTGATTCTGATGTGATTTACTCAAAATAATAATAATAATAATAATAATTACATTTGTTATAATATATAATTAAAATTATGAAATTTATATATGTGTGTATTTATGTATACATATATATACATATATATATGAGAGAAAGTGTTCATGATTTTGATCCAGCACACCTAGATTAATTTTTCTGATCAGCTATGTTATCCAACCATAGAGTTTTTTTGTACTTGACTTTGTTCAGAGGACAATTTGCAAACCTAGGCTCTCAATCTACTAAGTTTTAATAAACATCTGTAACATTACAATGGAAAAAAAAGAATAAGCCAATCTTTTTAAAAATCAAAATGTAACGATAACCAGTAATGCAAATGGGACTAAACTCTCCAATTAAAAGATTCTCAAATTAGATGCAAGAAACTTCATTCGCATACTTTCTACATGCTGTTTATGAGGCACAAACAGGACGAAACACGGACACTGAAAACTCCAAGTGAACATATAAAAGACCGCCAAACACAGGAACCATAGGAAGCTGGCAGACTGCTTTAGCAGTAGGCAACACAAGCCTCTGGGCAAGGTGTTCCCAGGAGCTCAGAGGTGGCCGCAAGTGCTGGCTCAGCCTTCCACTGGAGGCCGGTCAGCGGGAACGCCAGGAGCACTCAGGCTCAGTTACCCGCTGGGGACTGACTGCAGCTAGGTCGCGGGCGGGAGGCCGAAGCGCTACCCAGTGGCCGGGGGCTCCTGCTTTTCCTCCACACCAGCCTTGGTGGGAGGCTGGGTGGCCACCTCTCCCTGCGGTGGGGTGGGCTGGGTCCGGCCAGAGCTCCTCGAGGCTCCTCCTCCTGCCCTGAGCTCCCCGTGGGGCGCACTGCCCTCTGCCTTCTCTGGGCATTTGGGAGGCTCCTGCCAGGGCTCAGCTGGCTGGGCTGCAGCTCCTCCTGGGCCAAGGCAGACCCTGGGAAAGTCAATGCAATCCACCAAAATGAGATGTGGAGGAGCGTAAGGAAGGGAGAAGTGAGAAAATGTGCCGATTTCACCACTTTTTACAGGGGGGATTGATGGATTCCACCTGAGGAACGGATGGCTCATGGTAGTGTTTGAATATGATGTTAGAGTGAAACCACAGCCGGCAAACACACAGAGAACTGGGGGGCGGGGTGTATGGGCTTTAAAATCAAAAGCCAAACATGAAATAATACTGAGATCAAGTACATCCACAGATCAATAAATGGAAATGGGCTAGAATTATTAAAAAAAAATTCAGATTGTGCCATACAGCAAACCTAATCCAAGATCTACTCAAGAGACATATCTAGAACAAAATCATCATTTCTACAAAGTGTTAATTAAAACCTGCAGGCATGGTACGTAATTCCAGCTACTTAGTGGTCAAGGTGTGAGGAGCACAATTTAGAGGCCAGCCAGCGCAATTTAGCAAGATACCATCCCTGCCAAGAAAAGTAGAAACCATAAGAAGGTTAAAAAAGTATAGCAGTAAAATGTGAACAGGGCCAGGTTGGAGCTCAGCGGCAGAGTGCTTGCCTCGCATGTGTGGGGCACTGGGTTCAATTCCCTGCACTGCATATAAATAAATTAAAATAAATGTCCATCACCAACTAAAAGAATATTAAAAATACAAAATAAAATAACATTAGGGTTTATTGGCTATTGTTAGGGTCGAGACACCTACCGCCCATGACGGAAGACTCCAAGAGACCTTCTCATGCAACACGCACAGGGTTTATTGTCCAAGCATGCTTGGGGCTCACTACATGTCCTAACAGCAGGACGGAGGCAGAGAGCCCCGAGCCAAAGCACTGCAAGCTTTTTATAACAATAAGCAAATGGGCAGTTTCCTTGGGTGAGCAAGTTATGGTTTTACTAGCAACCTGGTGATGTTCACACAAGGTTAGCTCCCAAGCTCAGTTCCCCTTATCTGTCTTAGTCACAGAATTACAACAAGATGCAGGTGGGGGTCTCGTTATCTTTTCTGGGCCATTTTCTGGCTTCTTTTAGTTAACCCTTTCCTACCATTTAACTCTTTCATGTCCTTTAGCCTGAGCGACTCTTACAGCTATGACCCCAACACCCCAGCCTTATGGTGGCAGCCCTGTCTCTTCCAGAGATGGCACCCGGGGAGCTTCTCTTCCGGGTTGTTCTCCTACTCCACCCTTCCAATGGCGCAACTACATGGTGGTGGTCAACGTGGAGGACCAATAGCTTACTGTGCTGCCCCTTACCTGCCATGAGCCCCTCACAGAACTCCCTAGGTGCACCCTATGTAACTCTGGTGATTTTTCAATAACACAGAACTTTTCCAGCGGTGAGTCTCTAGTTTCTTTCAGGGTTGACTTCAGTTCCTCCTCCCACAAATCATTTTCTAAAAAAATCATTATTCCTATAGTGTTAGTACTAAAAGCACCCTGAAACCATTCTGGAAGTGGGAACTTATACAAGAGATTTTATTAGCAGATGAACAGACTGTCTGCCCTTAAGGGTGAAAGAGAGAAAGAGAGAAACAGCAAGAGAGTGAGAGAGTGAGAGAAATAAAGAGCGCAAGTGGCAGGGGAATTACTTATTAGTAATAAAAGACCTCGGACTAATTGGACCAATGACTGACAAGAAAGTTAACAATCTAGATTGTAAAATGGTGTGTGGGGAGGGGGCAGAATCAGGGGAGAAATGGCTGTAACCTTTTTCCATTCAAGGACAAAGAGTTTGCCTCTGCAGTTTGCCAGCTCTGTGACCTTGTATTTTTGTAGATGCTCTGTCAAGTTGAAGCCGTTGCCTTTTGTTCTTCACTTGCTGAGAGTTTGTGTGTGGGTTCTTTTCAAATATCAAACCATGTTCACATACTTTAAATAAATTCTATGCCTTTTTTGGTCCATAATTCTTTCAGAGCATTGGACTGAATTTGCTGATATTTTGTTGGAGTCTTTGGGTTTGGTTTAATTGTTTTTCTTTTTTGTTTTTTGCAGGACTGGAACCAAACTCAGGGCCTCACATACACCAGGCAAGTGCTTTACCATTGAGATACACTCCAGCTCAGTGTTTGTCACAGCTGTAACCTTTGCAACTGGGACAACACTAGTGGCTCTACCTTACAGGGGATGAGCCGGTCAGAATAAAAACACACTCCAGGAAGCCACATTCGATGATGGGATCTCCAATTTTTATACACCAGGTGAATCAGTGAACAAAGCTTGAAACCTGATAGCTGGTGGTGGCTCAGCCTGAGGTTACACAGTCACACAAGGGGAGGGGGACATGAGGAAGGGTGAAATTCTTCTGAGACAGGTGGCCCCCTGGCGGGTCCAGTCACCTGGAAAGTCTGCCCCTAGGCATGAAAAATTCTGAGGTTTTCCTGAGGAATGCCCTGTTCCGCAGCCTAGGAGACCATGTGGCTCAGTGGCTTCTTCCTACATCCCCACATCTCCCCCCTCTTTTTAAAATTTGTGCGTACCTCATGGACTGGCTGGTGCAGCAGTAACAGTTGTATTAGGGCATGAGGCAGGTTTCACTAAAGTTCTAAAAGTGACAATAGTAAAATAATACATGAGGTAAATTTCATCAAAGTTCAGTAGTAAAACAGCGCACAAGATACATTTCCAAAGTGACGATAGTGTAACAACATATGAGAAAATTTCAAAAAGTGACAGTAGTTTGACAATATATGAGGTAGATTTCGTTAATAAAATTTCAAACTGACAGTAGTCAAAGCATTAATCACATCATTGGCCAGTAATAGCAGTTAGGAGTGCTTGCGGCTTCCCCTTTTCCCCTCCTGCAGATGCTGACAGGGCCTTAACCACCAATTGCTGTTGGTGCTTATGCCTTACAGCTGTCTTTTAAAAAGGCTATACAAGCATTAAAATCCACAAAGAAAAAGAGCAGTAGAAAGACACCAATAACTCCACTAAGGAACAGATTTTTTAACCAAGTGTGATTGGGCAGCCAAGATGTTAACCAATCCCATAATTCTGCACCTCCTTCATATTGTCCTATGTTAGTGACTATGATTCTAAGGTGAGTGAGCTCTTGTGCAATCGAATTACTATTATCACAGATTAAAACAACACATATTTCTGACTTCCTTGCAACTCTTGTGGTATAACAGCAACAAATAATCAATTGCTGCCCTATTATCAAGTATAACTTGTCAATGCTGTTTTTGTTCATCATTTAGCAAAGTTATGGCAGTAGAGGTGTAATTAATAATTTTTACCGTAGCACAAACCAATTTGGCAACTGTCTTAGAGGCTCCCACTGCTAAACCTTGGATGCCTACACAAGAAAAAGTCAAGGCAGTATACTCCGCCTTGAACATGAAGCATACCAAGTCATCTCAATCTTCTTCAAGCTGTATAGATCTCCTATGAATTCTTTTTGCAGGATGATATCCAATAAGCTCATTATGAGAGGGGAGTAAAACAGTTAATCTACTAAGACAACAATGGGTACCACGAACCATGTATGCTGAGATATAATTGAGAGTATATGGCCCACAAGAAAAAAGCCAGCCAGACCGCAAGGGAATATATGCATTTGCATAGCTAATTGGCTCAATTTTAGTACAGTTAAAGGAAGGGTTGCCTAAAGATTTACACTTGGCAGTACAATTTTGAATTTCTGCACAGGTGTCATTACTATTGAAGGCGGCAATGGGAGTGAGTCACTCCATTGCACTAGCAGGCTTTGTGGACTGGGGAGTATCCCAATTACATGAATCCTTATAAGAGGTGATTTTCTTAATATTGGAAAATATAGTCATATTATCTATTTCCTGTGCTGGACGACAGACTGGAGAAGGCATGAGCCTAGTATCATACCTATACGAACATCCTGATGAAGACAAATCTCAGAAGTATGTACTACTTCTGTTAAATGAATCCACATGTTATATTGCATGTGAGCATTTAAAGGAGCAGGTGTGGCATGGGCAACATTTGAGTTAGCAGTAATAATAGCACACCTTCAAAGAAATGAAGTCCCAGCTCGTGGTTTCCCATCTGGAGCCATGGTCACTGCTTGATCCACAAGATTTTGATGTCTCCCCATGTGATGTTTTGCACACGGCAGTCTCTCCTTCTCCGAGGACGATGAGTGAATGTATTACAGCAAAGATTTTTTTTGAATACAATTTCAAATAAAATTTGACTTACTTTGGAGCCATTCTGACATGAAGTAAGGGGGGAGGTCGAGCCTACTTATGTAAGGCAGGGCTCTTTATAGATCTTAGACAAAGCATTAAAATTATGAAGTTAATTTTTGTCTCTTTAGCTATAACCAGCATGACCAAGCTTGTAGGTCCAGTGAGGGGCAAAGGAGGACTGGAAAATAAAAATTTACACATACAGATTTTGAAGATTAAGCTAAGATCAGATGGAACTCTGATTTCTGATGGCAATGAACATTTAAAGAGTTATACTAGCAATCTTTACCTATATATATTTTATTAGCTGGCTAAGGACTAAGTAATCATTCTTTTCTATATTCAGGAGAGTTACAGTTGCAAGGCGCAATGTTTGGAGCTCTGTGTAGCTCTCATGAAAGTCTATTGTTTAGAGTTACTATAAGGTGGGCAGGAACCAGGGAAGTGGAACTGGTGAAACATTGTAGGTGTCTAGCAAAGGAATTCTCTTTTGTCAAGGAGCTGTGTGCTTGAGATTAAGGTCAGAATTCATAGGACTTTGCATAGAGCAGTCCCACCTAGGGCATTGCCACAGTAGCTAGACATCCTGTGTCTTTGCATAGGAACATTTCTACAGTCATAAGGTCATTTAATAAAGTTTGAATATATTGTTTTCGGAGTTTGCATAAACCTTAGTTAACATTATATATCATTATGTTTAAAATGTAGATTATAGAAAGGCTGAGAAAGCTTTTAATTTTCCTTTTGTGTGGCAAAGTGGCAAAATGCCTTTATGTTTCATGATATTAACCTTTAAACAAATTAGGTTCTCACTAACTCTTAGGAATACAATTGCATTTAACATTTTTTATCTCAGTGTAAAAAGTAACAAATTTTATACATACCTTATTGATAATAAATCTTATCATAGAACATTAAATGATATAGTTAAGTTCCCAATAAAGTTTGTTATTCTTAGAAGTTTAAAATTACCAGCACAGACAGGCTTAGTTTGGAGAGTAGTGGCTTGATAAAGATATTCCTTCAAACTTTGTTTAAAAGACTTGTATATCTGGAAAATATAGACACATTTAGCATTCAAAGAAGAGTAATAGCAGAACTATCTTGGTGATAACCAAATTTTGTTTTTAAAGAAAAATTAGGCCCTGCAACATAGTACAATACTTTAACAGTTGTCGTTTGATCATAATTGTAGAAACCCCAATTTTTAAGACTAATTGTTTTAAAGGATAAAATTAAACAGTCATAATGTTAAGAGTAAATTAGTGTTTTTAAAGAAATCTTTGTCATTTAACATATGGATTACATTTAACTTTATATTAGCACCTTAATATTTGACTTTAGGGAAAAATCTTAAATGGCTTTTAATTAATCATTTCACATATATACATGTTCAACTTAGTTACACACAAACTTGCTGAAATTTGCCTTTACTTACACACGAATGGATTCTCAAGTATTTCATCACAGAAAAACTTTCCATCCTAGAAACACTTTTTCTTTCTTCTACCAAATATGCTTCCATGCTTAGAACCTTTTATATTTTTCCTTCTATCTGCTGATATTCTTTGTTTACATTTTGAAACCACCTTTATGAAATTTTTGAGTTAGACAAATTACTCCATCTTAATAAGATGAAATATTTTATGTTATTTATAGTACTTTGATTAAAACAGTGGAAACTTTTGGATGATTTTACATACAGAATTGAACTTGCTAGAATTTAAATTTTTACAACCTTGTTTTTAGTGGAAACATAAAGCAAATTTTAAACCCTTTTATTTACCAATCCATGCAAACACCAGCAATGTTCAAGTATGTGGTCCTGGAATTTAAGGAGTTAAGGAGTATCAGATTTTACTTAACAGTTAACTTTTAAGTTTGTAAATTAATCCCTTATATATTAAATCCAATTTACTTATTTTTCCTGTAAGAATCAAAATATTAGATAAGAATAGTTATCCTCTGTTCCTTGTTGAAGAAAAATTCTACAAACAAAATACATTAGGCATTTCACAGCAAACAGTAGTGTTATCACCTTAAAAAAAAACTGAGTTAAGCAATGTTAAGACATTTTACTTTTATTTGTTTACCCAATTTAAATTGAACCTTTTTAAATCACATGAATTAAAGATATGTTTACCATTTTTAATTAAAGGTCCATTTTAAAATTTTAATTATTTTGAGCACTCTTTATGTCAATTTTTTATCATGTACATGATTAATTGAACACACAACAGACAGACAATTGGAAACACAGACAATTCAAAAATAAAAAGGCCTTGTATTTTCATACAGATGACTCTCCATTGCAATGTAACAAAGGTCTAAAAATTAACTGGAATTGAATAAAAATTAGGACTGTTCAAAAAATTCATAAGCTCATAAAATACGGAATTCAAGGAAAAAAACAAGAGTCCTGGAAAGTTGATATTTATAAAGCAGCAGGAGGAAAAAGAAAGTCTTAAGTCCGTTTTTTTTTTGTTGTTGTTGTTGTTGTTGTTGCTCAATTTTAAACTTCCTAATAGAAGTTTTGAAAAGGAAATAACAATAAGATTAGGTTCTGTAGCAGTTAATTGAACGCACAGTTTGTAGATCTTTGTAGCCAATGAGAAAACTTTTCTCCGTTTTGGTAGGGCAGGGTTTGAACTTTGTGTTACACCAACTCTGTGCACCTAGCAACAAACTCTGTAAAAGACTCATTGGCCTTTTGTATTAACTATGATAATGGCTTGTCATATTTGCTTGGAAGTTTCTTAAAAGCTTTTATTGCACATGTGTGTACCTGGTCAAAGTACTGAGCTGACCCTGGTTTGAATTACCAGAGAGCTATAAATTCCTATGCCTTGTAAATCCTCAGCACTTAATGGTACTCCAGCATGATGATTTTTCTCTGCCTGTTGTTCACATTCATCAGGATAAGCTGCTTTCCATGAGAGAAAATCTCCAGGAGAAAGGACAGCACGGGCTAGCTGTACATAGTCCTTTGGACAATTAAGATCTAATGAAATTTGTCCCGGTAGCTGACTAAACCACGGACTGTGGGGACCATTCTTTTTAACAGCTTGACTTAAAGCCTTGAAAGTCTCCTGAGGATGAAGTCTCCAAACATTGGATTTTGTAAAGTTGGGTTAATTTTAACAGGGAATACTTCTACAGGTTTATTTGATCTGGAAAAATTGGAGTGCTTGGCACAATCTCTTTGCATAAGGCAGTAAATTGGGGCATCCAGGGGCTATTTAGGTCCCCTGTGGAAATTGCCTGGGGAGTAAATGTCACCCAATGATCACTACACAGCATTCCAGGCTCAGTAGAGAGGCTCTGGTATTTTTGCTGTGGCACCATTGTGATTACCTCCATCTTTTCTTTTGTCTGCATTTCCACCAAAGTTTGTATCTGTTCTGGGGGAAAATAGGAAGTTCCAGAGCAAATTTGTCCTTTCTCTTCAGCATTTTGCATTTCTATCTCCCTCTGTGATGGGACTCTGTTGCAGGCTGCATGTGCCTAGGTGGAGTGAGCTCTGCCTGCTCTATGCATGCGGCTTGCTGGGAGTTGGGGAATTCAAGGGATAAAGCTGCAGACTTACATTTGTGTATCTCCCTGGGGGGTGCTGTAGCTCAAGGCTCTCTTTGCAGCACTCCTGCTGGGACAAGGAAGGGGGGGTGGTAACTGTTGGCTCTGTGCCTGAGCTACTCTGAGACCTTGCTAGTAAGCATTGGTCTCTCCCTGCTCAGAGTTGCCCTCGGGATTTAAAGTGCCAGCTTTTAAGCTGATATCTGGTGGTTTGTCCTGGATTTGTGCTTCTGTGACTAAAGCCTCAGTTAAGTTTAGGAATTCAGGCTCTGGCAAGCCTTGAAGGCAGGTGAGTATGGCAGTAATGATTGGGAAAAATTTTAATGGTAACTTTTTATCACTTTGCACTTCTGCCTTACATGCAAGAACAATAAGTTTCTTCCAGAATTCAGGATCCCAGAGATTTTCATCGGTTGTGGAGGGAACGAGTTTCAGCACAATTCCCCAGACCTGTTGCACTTCCTTTTCTTCCACCTTTAATTGCCTACTTTTAAGAAAAGAACACAATGCCTGAAATTCCTTCAAAAGTGACAGAAGGGAACCCATTGCATTTTCCTTACTCAAAAGGGACTCACCCAATCAGCCAATCCTTAAAGACAAATGAGAGTTTGGGGTGCAATTTACAGTGAGTGGGGTCTTCAAGAAGGTTGATGTTCCTCTTCTGGCATGGGCAAGTTTCTGTGATGGCAGTGCTGCTTGATCTGATTCAAGATGGTGGTCCCAGCCAGGGTCAGGAGTCACAGAGACCTATGTCTCTAAGGGAATGCACCACGTTCAGGGTGCCACATATGTTGCAACTGTATCTGTTGCAACTGGGGCAACACGAGTGGGTCTCCCTTAGAGGGGGTGAGCCAGATGAAGTTAAAAGCGCCCACACTCCAGGAAGCCACATTCGATGATGGTGTCTCCAATTTAATGTGAGCGTGCAGCCCTTTTTATACTTCAGGTGAATCAGTGAACAAAGCTTAAAACCCGATAGCCAGTGGGTGGCTCAGCCTGAGGTTACACAGTCATACAAGGGGAGGGGGACATGAGGAAGGGTGAAATTCTTCTGAGACAGGTGGCCCCCTGGTGGGTCCAGTCACCTGGAAATTCTGCCCCCAGGCATGAAAAATTCCGAGGTTTTCCTGAGGAATGTCCTGTTCCGCAGCCTAGGAGACCTTGTGACTCAGTGATTTCTTCCTACATCCCCATATTTGTTGAGGATTTTTGTGTCTAAGTTTTGTCTCTTTTCTCTCTCTTTCTCTCTCTGTCTCTCTCTGCCTCTCTCCCACTTATTCTCTTTCTCTCTCTCTGTGGGGTTTAGGTGGGGTTTCATGGTTATAACTCATGAAATGAATCAGAAAGGATCCCTTCCTATTTTCTGAAAGAGTGTGCAAATCTAATAAATTTCTTCAAATATTTGGTAAAATTTTTTAGCAAAGACAACTGGTCTGGGGATTTCACTTTCAGGAGGCCTTTCATCACAGTTTGTTCCATGGTCATAGGATTGAGCAAGGTATCTATTTTAGGTTGATGGATTTGTTATATTAGTAGTTTCTAAGTTGGCATTTATGAACAAATTTGTCAAAGTTGTTCACAGTATCCCCTTATTGTCCTTTTAATGACTATAGGGGCTGTAATATTTTCTGTCTCATTTCTGATATTAGTGATTTATTTGTCCTATTTTATCTTACTTTATTTTACTGTGACAAGAACTCTTACAATGAGATCTTTCTACTCACCATTTCTCCCTCTCCCCTCCCTAACACTGGCAAACTTTTCTGCTGTGAATTCGAATATTTTATTGTCTCTATGTTTTTGATCATTTCAATGCCTCATATTGGTGAATTACACAATATTTGATGTTCTCTGCCTGGCTTACTTCACTTAGTGTAACGTCCTCAAAGTTCACCCACCATGTCACATGCTCATGGATGCCTCCTTTTTTTCTTTATTCTTTTTCCTTTCTCAGGACTGATGATTGAGCCCTTTAAGCCAGGGGTACTGTGTGTGTATGTATGTGTGTGTGTGCATGCGTGTGTGTGCACATGTACACATGCCTCCATGAATTCTCACATGTGTATTCAGGCATGCAATTTTTTAAAAACCTATTAATCTGTTGGGGCACATTTAGGTTTTTCACATCTTAGTTATTTTGAAAGTTGCCACAAAGTTCATGGAAGTGCTAGTATCTCTTCAAGATCCTGATTTTAATTCTTTTGGGTAAATATCCAGAAGTGGACTGTTAGATTACATGATTATCCTATTTTTAAATTTTTGAGGAAACTATGCATATTGTATTTTTGTTTTTGTAAAAATAAAAAGATAGGTAAATTTGTATTTCTCTCACAAAAAGATTTTGCTATATTTCTTTTTCTGTTTTAAATTTTATTGATTTCTGCTCTTATTTTATTTTGTCCTTCCTAGTGTTCACATGGGTGGTTTTGCCATTCTTTTCTAAGTAGAAGCAGATTATTGAGATGTTTCATCTTAATGTATTCGTTAGGGACTATACATATTCCTTTTGGCACAGCTTTAGTGGCATCCCACAAATTTTGGTGTGCTGTATTAATCATTATAATTCAGGTCTGTTGTTTTTTATTTCCTTTTTGACTTCTTTAATCCATGCATTGATTAGAAATGTGTAATTTTTAAATGTCTGTATGTTCCCCTCATGTCAGTCTGTTATTTCCAGTTGGATTCATTATGATTAGAAACATCTTCTTTATGATTTTGAGTTGGCTTACATCTGTTGAAGTTTGCTGTTTTCTGTCAGGTTATGGTTTATCTTGGTGAATGCCCCATGCCGGTTGGTAAGAGCCTGTGTTCTGCTGTTGTGGGGGAAAGTGTTCTATGAATGTCAATTAGATCCTCTTGTTTGATAGCATTGTGTAATACTTTTATCGTTCCTAAATTTTTAGTCTGGTAATTCTGTTAGAGGCTGTGAGTGGGGTGTTAAATACCCAAGTACAACTTGTTAAATACCCAAGTACAATGGTATATTTGTCTGTTTTTCCTTTTGGTTCTCTCAGTTTTTGTATTGTGTATTTTAAAGCTATTTTTGGATACATGCATCTTTAAGATTACTACTTCTTGGTGACTGATCCTTCTGTGTAATATTTTTCACTGTCCTAAATATTTTTTCCCTGAATTCTACTCTATCTGATATTTATATATCTACTCATTCTTTTTAAAGTTCAAATTTGCATGATCTATCTTCTTTCTGTTATTTCACTTTTATCCTACTTATGATGTTACTTGTGAATTGAGTTCCTCATGCTCTGCATATTGTTTTGTCATACATTTTTATGCATTCTTCCAGATCCTGTCTTATAGTAGCCTGCTTTAAGATCTTTATCATTTACAATATCTGATTCAACTCAGTAAATTAACATTACCTAGGGATTTCAAGTTGTGGTTTTCCTGGTTCTTGATATGACAAGTATTTTAATTTTTTAAAAATTATTTATCCTGAACATTGTGGAAATTATATTTTCAACCCTCTTTCCATCTTTTACTTAGCCAGGTAATTGTCCTATTTTAGGCTTAATGTATGGCCCTCCACTCCTTGGGTGGTAGGTCCAATGGCACTTTAGTTTTTCAGTGTTCTTTTCACTATTATTTTTTTCTACTTCATTCTTCTGGTTCTACTTTAGCTTCTCACTGGATCCCTGCTGGTGCCATGAATAAAGGCAGATGGTACCCCTCTGGTCCTCCCTTGTCTTGCCATTGTCAATAGTAGAGGGGCAGTTCTCCTTGGGTTTCCATGACACTTCATTCAGTCCCATGGGAAAAGAAAGCACCTTCCTGGAGCATAATGTGCTGCTGCGGAAGAGCTTGAAGCCAAGGGGCCTGTGTGCCCTCTGCTCCTGGGTAGAGAGCAGGTAACCCTGTTCCTTGTTCAACTTCTGCCCAGCAGGAAAGACTAGGAGATGCCTGGAATGAATTATCTTTTGTCTGTGAGTAAATGGCCAGGAATCACCAGTTTGAGGTGACTCTCTGTTGCTGATTTGAAGATTAGGAAATGCCAGGCATAACTAGGATGCGTAGGGAGGCATGTCTACTGTCACCTGATATGGAGATAGTATGGGTCCCCCTGCCCAGGTTCCATGGTTGCCACTTCAGCAGAGCGCTCCTGCTGAGACCACCAGAATATGCATTTTCCTGCTAGGACACTGCAGTGCTTCCTCTCCCTGCAGCCTTGATGAGAGACAGCAGACATTTTTAACCCCTATTTTTTGTTTGTCCATTGTTGGTTCAGGGATGCAGATATTCCTCATTCCCAGTCTGGGATATAAAGAAGATAAAGCAAAAGCACAGGGAACTAGTCAAGCTGTCTACATCCTGAGGTTCCTAGCCAATATACCTCTTCTTTCTGCAATTCAGGATCCTTCTAATTGTCTATCAAATTGTCTCCACATTAAAGAGTTATGTTCAGAGAAGAGGAGCAGGGAATATGGGCAGCTTGTTGTGAAACCAGAAACCTGTGTGGATTTTTGAAGAACAGGAATACTGATTGACACTAAAAAAATCCTAAGCATAACTGAGATTCTGATAATATATATGTTGCTTCATGTTTTTGTGTGATTTGGGTCATAATTATGTGTCTTTTAACCAAGGTAACTTTTTTTAATTAAAGGAAATATGTGCAAAGGATTGGTTTTTTTATTTATTTATTTTTTTATTTTTTTGTGCCAGGGATTGAACTCAGAGGCACTCAAACACTGAGCCACATCCCCAGCCCTATTTTATATTTTATTAAGAGACAGGGTCTCAATGAGTTGCTTAGTTCTTTTTTGCGGAAGCTAGATTTGAACTCACAATCCCCCTGCCTCAGCCTCCCTAGCTGCTGGGATTACAGGCATGTGCCACCTCACCCAGGAAAAGGAAATTTTTAAATATGAAGTTTGGGAGGGTGTTTGTTGGGGTTGTTGACAGTTTTTCTCTTAACAACAAGCAGCATAGAAAATGGTGAGTTTACCAAACATGTTTTTCTTATCCAATAATATTCCCATAATTGCCCCAGTTTTTAGTATATCAATCTGAACTTTCCCTGGCTCTCAATTCTTTCTCTTCAAGTTGAGTTACAGTACACTGGTCAACATTGTGCATCTCATGGAAGTCCATGATGCTGCCAAGTCTTTCCCAACATGATCGCTCACCACAGGGTCAGTTTTCTTGTATAGTATACAGTAGATAGAGTAGGAGCTCAAGTTCAATTTGTGATGACTATTTGATAAAATCCATAAATCAGTAATATCGATTCATTTAGTATTTATTCCAGTTTTATAAAATAGAGCTCAATTTTTATAAATTTTATTTTACATTTTGGCTATATACACTATCATCTGGTTCAGATGAGAATTGAGTGTCCTTTTGGGTGATTTGAAAAGGTTAATTTAAATAAGGCAGTCATTTTTTACACCATTCCATAAGAGAAAATGCATGCAATTCCCTTTTTGCAAAATTACATCATTCAGTCATTAAAAATGACTCATCCTTCAAATGGCAGCATCATTTATTCCTTTGCACTCTAAACAAGTAATGCACAGTGATTGGGGAGGCTGAGGCAGGAGGATCCTGAGTTCAAAGCCAGCCTCACCAAAATTGAGATTATAGGCAACTCATTGGGACCCTGTCTCTAAATAAAATACAAAATAGCACTGTCAATGTGGTTTAGTGGTCCAGTGCACCTGAATTCAATCCACAGTACCCCCTCCCTGAAAAATAGAAAGCATGCACCAAAAATACTCAAAAATTAAAAGTGTGTGTTTAGTCTTTATTTATTTACTCTGCTCTAACTAGCTTTATGGGGAAAAGCACAAAGAAAATGGGTTCTACTGAGTTGTTGGTTTGCCTTCAAAAAGAGGGTAAGTTATTCTGAAGTGACATCATCTAAAAGTGGCTCTTTTCTTGTTCATACCAGGGATTGAACCCAGGGATACATAATCCCTGAGCCAAATTTCCAGCCCATTTATTTATTTACATATCTATTTGTATTTATTTTGAGAGGGTTTCACTGAGTTATTTAGGGCCTTGCTAAACTCCTAAGTCTGGTTTCCTACTTGGGATCCTCCTGCCTTAGACTATTTTGTTGCTGGGATTACAAACATGAACCACTGTGCCTTGCTGTGTGTTTTAATTTATTAAGTAATAAAATAAAATCCTATAAGGTAAGTTTATTGATGAAAAACAGGGACAGGAGGAATGAATGAAGAGTATCTGAGAAAAGAACTTTGTTAATAACCATCATATGAGAAAATAAAGTGGAACAAAAAAGATGGATAGTGGGTGTAGGTGGGTAGGAAGAAGACAATATTTAAAGAAAGATTACCTGTGCTTTTAGTAAATAAGCAATTAGTAAAAATAGTAAATATAAACACTAGAAATTCTTCATAAATTTTCTTATCCATAGATTTCACAGGTTTTAAAAATAAATGTATTTATTCATAATGCAATAATTGTATCTTCATAGGTTTCAAAATGCTCTTACATACTAGTAGCACATTATATTTAATTGCAGTTTATGAAGCAATTTTACATGCTTATTTTAAAATTTGCTCCTCAAGATTACTATAAGTTTGCCATCATGGGGGTGCACATCAATAATCCCTGCAACTGGGGAGGCTAAGACAAGAGGATTATAAGTTTGAGGCTAGACCAAGCAAATTAGGAAGACCCTATCTCACAGTAAAAAAGTAAATAAAACAGGCTGGGGATGTAGTTCTGAGGTAAAGTGGCCCTGGATTCTGTCCCCAGTCCCACCACCAAGAAAGAAAGAAAGACAGAAAGAAAGAAAGAAAGAAAGAAAGAAAGAAAGAAAGAAAGAAA
>JAJEJO010061008.1:0-25396 GCA_020662805.1 Glaucomys volans | reverse complement strand
TGGGGATGTGACTCAGTGGCTGAGTGTCCCTGAGTTCAATCCCTGGTTCCAAAATAAATAAATAAATAAATAAATAAATAAATAAATAAATAATAAAATATATATTCATGATAAATATTTCAAAAACTTGTTACTTTGCATTTCAGAATTAATTCTACAATCCATATTAGTTGATTTGTGGTCATGATTTTAGGTAGGGATCATTTTAGTATCTTACTCTATTTGATACTCATTGATATTGATAAATTTTCAAAAATTTTAATTTCTTCAATTGTAGGACAACTCTTGCCTAGATCAAATGCCCATGTGTGAATGGAGCTGATTATGATAGTTCTGTTTAATTCAATTTTCTACAACCTAATATTTCTAGAAACTTATGATATGAATGTAAATATTTAAATAACATAAGCATTTTATTTTTAAATGCTTACTCACACTTTTCATATAAATTTAAAAGTCTTGGCTATTCTCACACAATTGAATTTCATATAAATTTAATATTTCTGCAAACAATTGTGTTAAGAATTTGCTTTGCTGCACTTATATATTGTTTATTTGACTTTATTATGATACTGCATGTTCCCAAATCAATGAACATAAAAAATCTTCAAGTTTACTGATATGTTAATTTTTTCAAAAGGGTTTGTAGATGTTTAAATAGAGATATTGATATCTTTTATTAGAAAAGTTCCTACATATTTGCTATTTTAATCTGTACTAAGCACAACCTTTTTTATTTTTGTTTTCTAACTACTGTTACTGGCATAAAAAAACTGCAATTACTTTTTATATATCCATTTTTCAAACCTGAAAAATTTGCTTAATTTTAAGAAGATTGTGTTATGTTTTCTATATGTTCTGCTATACCTCATATAACTGATCATTTCTTAAAATCAAATCTTAACATTTTGTATTTTGTTTTGTTTTGTGATGCTGGGTATCAAAATCAAGTCTCACTTGTGTTAGGCTAGCACTTACAACAGAGTATATTTTCTTCATTTCTATGTAGAATTACAAATAAATCTTGAATAAAAGCAATGATAGGATTTTTTCTTTTTACCAAATTCAAAGGGAAAATACTTAACATACTCACATTATAGACAATATTTATTGTTGGCAATTTTGCAAATAGCTTTGCAAACTTAAAATATTTCCTTATACATCAAGTTTGCAAGTTTTAAAAAATTAATATTAAAAATATTGATTTGTATTTTTTCAAAATGTGTGATTTTTATTATATTTTGAATTATTTCAGTGTAGTAAAAATATGAATTGATTTTCATGTATTAAATCAAGCTTACATTTTTAAATACATTCACCTTGGTTGAGAAATATGCACATACACATATTTCAGTGAAGCAGTTTTAATCCATTTATACATTTTTATCTCTATTCTTGAGAAAAACTGATGAAAGCTTGTACACAAAACATAAAATTACCTAATTATCAATTGTGAAGAGTTCACCTGCAGAAAGGAGAAAATATTTTACACTATTCATCAAACAAGAGATTATTATCTGGACACATAAGGAAGTCAAACAACTCAACAGCAAAACATAATCATCTAATTAAAAATGAGCAAGTAATTTGAATAGACATTTCTCCAGACATGTAAATATGCCAATAAATATAAGAATAAATGGATAATATCAACAATAATCATCAGGAAAATGAAATTCCAAATGTTGACATATCTCAACACATAGTGGCTATTATGAAAAGATGAAGATAGAAAATGCTTTTGCAAGGTGGAGAGCAAGGAGAACTCATACCCTGCCAGTGGGAATGAATTAATGTAGCTGTAACAGAAAACAGTGTTCAAGTTCCTGAAGAAGCTAAAATCAGATCTATGAGTTCATTTCTTCTGGGGCTCATTCATAGTGTCTTTTATTCTTGTCTCTTGAAACCATTCAGTCTAAGTTGCTCATTGTTCTTATAAGTGTATTCTGGGAATTCTTTCATAGCCGTCTTGAAATGGTGCCACTGCAGGACACAATTCAAAAAGAACTGTGATTCTCTTCACAAGGTGCCTGTGGATATAATGATTCCTGTTACAAATTACATGGTCTTAAAGTTTTTAAAATATGTTTAAAGTGAGAAACCACTTACAAAGTTGTGTGATGGTCAAGATACACTTGTCATTTTCCAGGGAAATTTGTTTTATCCTCTTATACGTACAGCTTGTGAAAGACATGGTACTTTGAGTTGTTTTGATCTATGGTATCATCAAAAGGTTCCTAGTTATATGTCTGCTTTTTTTTCCCTTGACCATAACTCATTGTCTACACTCTGGAAACTCATGTATTTACATATACAAATTTTGGACAATATACTTTCATGTATTTCCCTCCTCATTTTGTTTTCTCTTTGTGGAATTTAGCTCATTGATTCATTGATTTCTTCTCTCTGTCCATTCCTTGAATCCCGCTTTCCCCCCTCATATGAGTTTTAATTGTGAGATTGTTTTTCTTCAAGTGACATTTTTCTCTATAGTACACTAGTGAGTACATCATAAAAATGTTCCAATAGAGTCGTTTTTATTTTATTCCACCAATGCCAAGGGAATTCAATTGTGCTTACCGATTGCTATTTTATGCTCTCAATTAGGGACTCTGAGTCTTCACATGTCACAGGTCAGTGCTTTATGCTCCTTCACTCAAAAATTCACATAATAAATGAAAAATTTTCCTAATTAGTCAGATTTCCACTTCTTTATTTCATTTCAACTGAAGGATCAATTTTCAGCAATCCTGAGCCAAATTCTAATGTTCTTGCTTTGTAAGATCCACAAAGAACCTCTTATTAGTTTCTGCATGTGTGCTGGGTACCAACCCCTTCCTTGGCCATTGACTAATGCACAAAGCTTTCCCTGCTTTTCCCCATTTGATTTATCTTTTCCACTTGTATCACCTGTGTATTTTTTCTCCTCTTTAAGTTGTACTTTGCTTAAAAAATTCTTCTTGTCATTTAATCACTTCTGGGAAATTATAGTAGGAGAAAGTTCTGTCTAAATACCTATTTCAGCTCTTATGTTAGAACACTTCATTTATTAATAATGAAGGGCTTCAAGCTGAAAATATGGAAAATACAGCAGGTTGTACCTGTCACTCAGTGCTTGCTATCATGTGGGCTGCTATCTATGCAATGGGAAATTGTTCCATTTTCATAATAACAGATGAATCCTTGGCTGCTCACATTTCTTAAGGCTTTAGGATCCCTTAGGCAATGCAAAATGTTTTCTTCACTTCTCTTTAAAAAAATAGAATTTCTTTCCTTGTTTTTACAACTGATGCCCTTTAACATTTGATTCATATGGCATTTCTTACCTTTAACTAAAAAAGAAAAACACTAGGATACATGACTTAAATAGCTATCTGGCATAGCAAAATTAATAGCTTCCTTTGTTTTTCTTTTTTTTTTTTTGCAATGACATGAATGACTTTTTATACTAATGTCTTATTTACAATAAACTCCTTTCAGTTTGCCCTGGAGCAACATAAAAACACAATTAATACAAAAGTTTGCCATAATTGATAGTGACTCACAGCAGATGAAATTCACAATTACCAAATTACAGCCTCGCTTAATAGACTGTTGCTCCCTTGGTTCACAGTAAGTAAAAATTAGAAATGCCTTATGATTGTGCAAAAATCCAGCTTTTATAGACTGGAATGATTCAGTGTTTTACCATGAAATGCCACCTAAAATATTAAGAATTTGTACTCACATCTATCACTGAAAATATTAGGAGAAATCTAGTTCACACTTCTAATTGCATAGGCTTACTATGATTTCACTGTAGTTAAGTCTGGGGCCTAAATTTTGATTTGTGCTCTTCAACATTCTTTAGCTTCAGAGATGGGAGGATGTGAGATCATAATTCATAGCAGTCTTCTTCTGAGCCTTTTTTTGTGATCATAGAATTTATCCGGCTGTCTGATAACTCATGTTCAAGCATCTACTCAAGCTCCCCATTTTTCAAGGAAGTCTACTCTATGAACATTCTACTAAAGTATGATTGCTATCCTTTTCATAACTTTTCAATAATACTGTTCAGACTATGGATAATTCATTTGTAGAAAATCATTTAATAAATATTTATGATTTAATAACACATTTCAGGTATTTTGATAGAAAAGGTAGAAAAATAATACAAGTACTGTGCTCAAAATGATCAGAGTTTTGTAGTTACTGTTATGTAGAGATTTTTCTCTTTGAAGGCACAGCTCTATAACTTCTTGCTTTGAGAATATTTCTTATGACCAAACAGATGAAATGAGACTGAGTAGCTTCCTTAGCACACTTCTGTCCTCATAGGTAAAAGTCCAGTGAAATTGTCCCATTAGAAAAAAAATTAAAGTAAATAGATGTCAGCATGGATCACAAAATTTTATGTTACTTAGAAACATCTTATGAAACCTGACAGATCTGGTTCTTATTCAACAGTGTGCTAAGGACTTTTGAAAGCTTCATTTTCCTAAAAGCAACTTTTCTTCAGTTAACAATAAAAATTAACAAACATCTCTCTCTTTAGCAACAATTTAAAGCAAAGTTAAAATTCTCAATACAATATTCGCTTGAGATGTATTAAGAAAAGGTTAAATCAAGAATGACACTTGATGAAAAGAAAAAGGATTATAATAGTTTTATTATTTCTAAATATTCCAATGCATTTGCTTTCACTGTGTTTTATAATCTTTAACAATTTAAAAATACCCCTAAATGAATGAAATAGGTAAACTTAGGAACATAACAACAAAAGTAAGAGATATATTTTCTGCTTTAGTCATGCTTACATGACAGGGAAGAAATCTGACTTATAAGTAATGATTATAGGTTATGAATACAATAATAAAATTGGTGTTTTGAAGTAATTTATAAAAGTAACATACTTCATATGTGTTTAAATTATACCAGAAGATACATAATCTAACCTGAGAAAGGGAAAATGGATGTAGCTAATGTAAAATTTATTTTCAAGTGTGATAATACATTTCGTGTAGGGGAAGAAGTGTAAGCAAATACTTGAGAGTAAAAGAAATATAAGGAAGTGGAATTAAGACACACAGGGAGACAGAGCATGATTAAGCTCTGAAGAGTTAGGCAATACCACCATGGACAGTGCCCTTCTAGCCAATGTGATAGGTTAGGAAGAATCTCCCAGAAAGGAGCAACCAAAGATTTTTAAACTGAAGTGAGACAAGGCTTGGTGCTCCCCTTCTGTAAGATCACATTCCCAGGAGACAATGGACAGCCTGTAGGGAAAATGACCACACAGACGAACAGAGTTGTCTGAGTGCTTTTACACCATAGGTTTTCTCCTAACATTGAATTATAAACTTTGATGTTCTTTTCCATTGTAATAGACTCTAGACTCATATGTTTTAACCTTATCATATTTCAGTAATTTTTCTGGCTTTTAAAAACCATAATGAAGGTTATCACAAGAACCATTTTGAATGGAGTTTAAAATTTGAGTACACTAAAATTGAGATCAGCAAAGTAATAACTAAAAGAGCATCCATTTTAAGAGAATTTTAAAGTTAGGAAGACTGAATTTTACCCAGAAATTTTAAATATGCATGAACTGTAGTATTCTTATGACATGAAAATATATTGGCTCTTTTAGCTTTCTTCTTAAAGCTAAGAGTGTTTTGTCTTTGTACTGGTATTTATGGTCCCATCTGTATTTCTCAGTGACTCACATTCAAATTGCTGTGATAAAAAGAACAAATAAAAGACTTCCTTTGTAAACTAACTTCCAAATGGACCCTGGCCACAAGTTCAAAATAGCAGAGATGGCTATTCTCTTATTTTGCCTACCTTTAGACATTCACATGAATTATGTATTTACCTATTATAATTCTATAGATATATCCACAGAAGTTTTCAGGAATTTGGTTTTACTTTGTTAAAGCCTTCTGAAATATAGTATGGCTGCTTGATAGAAAATTAGATATAACTACAGCTTAATTTTTTGAATACTTGCTTCCTTTTATCACTAAAAGAAACAATAGCTGCTTTTCAGCATGTGTTGGGTGGTGATGGTGCAGAGACAATGCAGCACCTGACATGTAAGTAGATTTGAGGTATCTATTTTCTACTTATTTCATAATGTTTACAGATATTTTCCCTTACTTCATTTTGTGATTAATGTTGCAACCTCCATACTGGGAAATGCCCAATAGATTATATTTCTAAGGAAGGCACTTTCCCATTCAGAATTTGGAGACTCAGAACCATAACTTTTTGGGTACCATTTTTCTGACTCAGCACATAATTTATTTCCTTGCAATTACCCAAACAAGAAGGGCTAGCAGTGTAAATGATTTCAGTCAATCACTTAAAGAGTTTAGAGTTTGATGCCTACTATAGTACACCCCTCCTTCACACCCTTTAGTTTGCTTTTCACTCATGAGTATTGTGGAGAAAGGATCCTGAGGAAGGATCAAAAATTGTTCACTTGCATAGGGACCATCAAACCCATGTGGGAAATCTGTTATTTCTTCTTAAATATAAATAGATTAATTAGGTTTTATTACAGTCTTCTCAACTGTGCTTTATCTAGTGAAATTAATTTTATATGGCCAAATAATTTCAGGTGACCAATTTATGTCATGTTAATTTTTAAGAATCATTTTTAATAATATACTTATCAAACAGGAATAAATGAAATAATACAACTCTCAATCTTCAACTCAGAGTGATATAACTATCAAATACAACATTTGTAAGTATTTCTTATAAAGCTATCTTTTAGTCCAGCACAAATTGCATGCATAATTTTAATTATTTATAATCAAGAAATTTAAAATATTAGAGATACAATGTTGCTGAAGAAAAAGATAAAGTTGGTAAAACCAATCACAGTTGAGCAACATTGCCTAAAAAGAAAAGACAGACTGACAGCAGACCTTTTGATGCAGTAAGAAAGCAGTGAAAAGATATGGAAACCATTTTCACCACTCCCCAAAAAGGTTACATTACTTATTGTAATGATTCTTTACTGAGAGAACTACTAAAAGAATACAAAATTAGGAAACTGAAATTCAGGAAGAAGCAAACAGGATCCAGAAGGGAGGAGTAAAATACAAGAAGCAATGGTGACAACTGCTAACTATTTGGGTAAATCTGAACAGGAAATGATTACATAAAGTAGTAATTAGAATAGCAATGGCAACTTTTAGATATATAGAAATAAGAAGGAAATAAAATGCCAGAGATTAACAACATACATGTAAGGAGAGGGCGTGAAGTCATTCTGATGTCCCTATATTGCTGGGGAGAGGCTGACTAATTCTTTTTTTTTTTTTTTGATTTTTTATTATTTACTTAGAAGGGTCAGGAATTTTTAAAATTATAAATATATAGCATTTACCTACTCACAATGAAATATCAATATAAATAATGTTTAATCATTTGGAAATTTCTTATATTTGAGGCAAATGTCATATGTTGAGAGTCATTCATAGTTAGGTGAGACTACTTAAAATAAGTTTAATTCCAAAATATTATACCAAATATGATATTATTTCTTTTTTTAAGTTAGTGCTTTAGATGTTTCCTATGTCTTTCTTTGTCTTTTTAATCCCAGACTATATATTACTGTAACCATACCTTATAAATGCCTTATTCATAGCACTATAGGGCCTGTTTATTTTATCTTTCCATACTCAAGACCTCTACAATGAAAATGAAAACTGAACACTAAAGAAAGAAATTGAACAAGACCTTTGAACATGGAAACATTTCCCATGCTCTTGAATAGGCAGAATTAGTATTGTCAAAATGGTCATATTATCCAAAGTGCTATACAGATTTAATGCAATTTCTATCAAAATTCCAATGATATTCTTCAAAGAAAAAACAGCCATGGAATTCATTTGGAAAAATAAGAGGCCTAGAATAGCCAATGCATAAATACGTACAGAACAAGTACACACACACACACACACACACACACATGCACACATATACATATGAAACAATTCATTGAACTATTTTGGCTTTTGTAACTGTTAATCATAGGTTGAGAGTCTGTCTGGTTTTGCTTTTTCTGTTAACTCTTTTCAGATTCTCAGCAAATATTACTGTTTCAGGATTCATTTTTTACCTATGTCAGATGCATTCTCAGGCAAACTTTGTTAGATGCTATTCATTGAGGGACTCTGGCAAAATCTCTTATTTTGAAGAGTAGTAGAAATCCACTATTTCAAAGTTTCTTTCTTCTTTTCCTAATCTCTCTTGTAGTAGCAATTCTGCTTAGACTTTGCATTTTAATATACCCACTGGGATATTATGACTGATGCTGGAAAGCCGGCATAGAATATTATATTAGGGGGCTACATGCATAGTCTATGATACAACATCATGTATACTTATAAATTATATAAAATATATAAATTCTGATCCAAATTTCTGAATGCATTGTACAGAGAACTAGGATACAACATAGTGTATCAAATTACATGATTTTTTTTTTTCTTGTGGGAAAGCCAGTTCAGTTTTATTATCTATTCCAGGGTTATATCAAGTTTCTTTGGGCTACATACAGCAGTTAGCTTTGTGCAGGTGCAGATCATATAGCATGCTTGCATCTCAGAGTCCACTAATATCAAATTTTTTTTTTAATTTATTTAAGTTGGATTCATTGAACACAAATGGAGTACAGCTATTGTTTCTCTGGTTGTACAAAAAGTAGAGTCACACCATCTGTGCATTCAACATGTACACAGGGCAATGATGTCTGTCACACATTCTGTTATTATTAACCCACCACCCCAACTCCACTCTCCCTTCCCTCTATGCTATCTATTCTTCCTCCATTCTTGCCACCCTTCCACCCCACATTATGCATAATCATTCACTTATCAGAGAGAACATTTCTCCTTTGGATTTTTGGGATTGGCTAATCTCACTTAGCATAACAGTCTCCAACATCATCCATTTACCTGCAAATGCCATAATTTTATTCTTCTTTATGGCTGAGTAATATTCCATTGTGTATATACCAAAGTTTCTTTACCCATTCATCTATTGAAGGACATCTAGTTTGGTTCCACAATCTAGCTATTGTGAATTGGGCAGCTATGAACATTGATGTGGCTGCATCACTGTAGTAATCTGATTTAAAGTCCTTTGGGTATAGGCCAAGGAGTGAGATAGCTGGGTCAAATGGTAGATCCATTCCAAGTTTTCTCAGAAATCTCCACACTGCTTTCCAGAGTGGCTGACCAACTTGCACTCCCACCAGCAATGTATGAGTGTATCCTTTTCCCCCACATTCTTGCCAACACCTGTTGTTGCCTGTATTCTTAATAAAAGACATTTTAATTGGGGTAAGATGAAATCTTAAGGTGTTTTTGATTTGCATTTGTTATAACTAGGGATGTTGAACATTTTTTTCATAAATTTGTTGATTGCTTATAGATCTTCCTCTGTAAAGTGTCTGTTCATTTTCTTGGCCCATTTATTGATTGGGTTATTAGTGTTCTTGGTGTAAAGATTTTTGAGTACTTGGTAGATTTTGGAGATTAGTGTTCTATCTGAAGTGTGTGTGGCAAAGATTTTCTCCCACTCTGAAGGCTCTCTCTTCACATTGCTGACTAACTCTTGACTTTGTGAGGTCTGCAATATATGTTAAAAACTTAAGAGTAAATCACATCAGAATCAAAGCAGATGATTATAAAAGAGATGTAAAGGGGAAGAAAAATAAAAACAGGACTGGTAAATAAAGTGTGGGGGAAAAGAAATTGAGCAGTTTATTCTATTCACTATTTTAGCTCAATTTCTTTTCCCCTACACTTTATTTACCAGTCTTGTTTATATTTTTCTTCACCTTTACATCTTTTTTATAATCATCTGCTTTGATTCTGATGTGATTTACTCAAAATAATAATAATAATAATAATAATAATTACATTTGTTATAATATATAATTAAAATTATGAAATTTATATGTGTGTATTTATGTATACATATATATACATATATATGAGAGAAAGTGTTCATGATTTTGATCCAGCACACCTAGATTAATTTTTCTGATCAGCTATGTTATCCAACCATAGAGTTTTTTTGTACTTGACTTTGTTCAGAGGACAATTTGCAAACCTAGGCTCTCAATCTACTAAGTTTTAATAAACATCTGTAACATTACAATGGAAAAAAAAGAATAAGCCAATCTTTTTAAAAATCAAAATGTAACGATAACCAGTAATGCAAATGGGACTAAACTCTCCAATTAAAAGATTCTCAAATTAGATGCAAGAAACTTCATTCGCATACTTTCTACATGCTGTTTATGAGGCACAAACAGGACGAAACACGGACACTGAAAACTCCAAGTGAACATATAAAAGACCGCCAAACACAGGAACCATAGGAAGCTGGCAGACTGCTTTAGCAGTAGGCAACACAAGCCTCTGGGCAAGGTGTTCCCAGGAGCTCAGAGGTGGCCGCAAGTGCTGGCTCAGCCTTCCACTCGAGGCCGGTCAGCGGGAACGCCAGGAGCACTCAGGCTCAGTTACCCGCTGGGGACTGACTGCAGCTAGGTCGCGGGCGGGAGGCCGAAGCGCTACCCAGTGGCCGGGGGCTCCTGCTTTTCTTCCACACCAGCCTTGGTGGGAGGCTGGGTGGCCACGTCTCCCTGCGGTGGGGTGGGCTGGGTCCGGCCAGAGCTCCTCGAGGCTCCTCCTCCTGCCCTGAGCTCCCCGTGGGGCGCACTGCCCTCTGCCTTCTCTGGGCATTTGGGAGGCTCCTGCCAGGGCTCAGCTGGCTGGGCTGCAGCTCCTCCTGGGCCAAGGCAGACCCTGGGAAAGTCAATGCAATCCACCAAAATGAGATGTGGAGGAGCGTAAGGAAGGGAGAAGTGAGAAAATGTGCCGATTTCACCACTTTTTACAGGGGGGATTGATGGATTCCACCTGAGGAACGGATGGCTCATGGTAGTGTTTGAATATGATGTTAGAGTGAAACCACAGCCGGCAAACACACAGAGAACTGGGGGGCGGGGTGTATGGGCTTTAAAATCAAAAGCCAAACATGAAATAATACTGAGATCAAGTACATCCACAGATCAATAAATGGAAATGGGCTAGAATTATTAAAAAAAAAATTCAGATTGTGCCATACAGCAAACCTAATCCAAGATCTACTCAAGAGACATATCTAGAACAAAATCATCATTTCTACAAAGTGTTAATTAAAACCTGCAGGCATGGTACGTAATTCCAGCTACTTAGTGGTCAAGGTGTGAGGAGCACAATTTAGAGGCCAGCCAGCGCAATTTAGCAAGATACCATCCCTGCCAAGAAAACTAGAAACCATAAGAAGGTTAAAAAAGTATAGCAGTAAAATGTGAACAGGGCCAGGTTGGAGCTCAGCGGCAGAGTGCTTGCCTCGCATGTGTGGGGCACTGGGTTCAATTCCCTGCACTGCATATAAATAAATTAAAATAAATGTCCATCACCAACTAAAAGAATATTAAAAATACAAAATAAAATAACATTAGGGTTTATTGGCTATTGTTAGGGTCGAGACACCTACCGCCCACGACGGAAGACTCCAAGAGACCTTCTCATGCAACACGCACAGGGTTTATTGTCCAAGCATGCTTGGGGCTCACTACATGTCCTAACAGCAGGACGGAGGCAGAGAGCCCCGAGCCAACGTACGGCAAGCTTTTTATAACAATAAGCAAATGGGCAGTTTCCTTGGGTGAGCAAGTTATGGTTTTACTAGCAACCTGGTGATGTTCACACAAGGTTAGCTCCCAAGCTCAGTTCCCCTTATCTGTCTTAGTCACAGAATTACAACAAGATGCAGGTGGGGGTCTCATTATCTTTTCTGGGCCATTTTCTGGCTTCTTTTAGTTAACCCTTTCCTACCATTTAACTCTTTCATGTCCTTTAGCCTGAGCGACTCTTACAGCTATGACCCCAACACCCCAGCCTTATGGTGGCAGCCCTGTCTCTTCCAGAGATGGCACCCGGGGAGCTTCTCTTCCGGGTTGTTCTCCTACTCCACCCTTCCAATGGCGCAACTACATGGTGGTGGTCAACGTGGAGGACCAATAGATTACTGTGCTGCCCCTTACCTGCCATGAGCCCCTCACAGAACTCCCTAGGTGCACCCTATGTAACTCTGGTGATTTTTCAATAACACAGAACTTTTCCAGCGGTGAGTCTCTAGTTTCTTTCAGGGTTGACTTCAGTTCCTCCTCCCACAAATCATTTTCTAAAAAAATCATTATTCCTATAGTGTTAGTACTAAAAGCACCCTGAAACCATTCTGGAAGTGGGAACTTATACAAGAGATTTTATTAGCAGATGAACAGACTGTCTGCCCTTAAGGGTGAAAGAGAGAAAGAGAGAAACAGCAAGAGAGTGAGAGAGTGAGAGAAATAAAGAGCGCAAGTGGCAGGGGAATTACTTATTAGTAATAAAAGACCTCGGACTAATTGGACCAATGACTGACAAGAAAGTTAACAATCTAGATTGTAAAATGGTGTGTGGGGAGGGGGCAGAATCAGGGGAGAAATGGCTGCAACCTTTTTCCATTCAAGGACAAAGAGTTTGCCTCTGCAGTTTGCCAGCTCTGTGACCTTGTATTTTTGTAGATGCTCTGTCAAGTTGAAGCCGTTGCCTTTTGTTCTTCACTTGCTGAGAGTTTGTGTGTGGGTTCTTTTCAAATATCAAACCATGTTCACATACTTTAAATAAATTCTTTGCCTTTTTTGGTCCATAATTCTTTCAGAGCATTGGACTGAATTTGCTGATATTTTGTTGGAGTCTTTGGGTTTGGTTTAATTGTTTTTCTTTTTTGTTTTTTTGCAGGACTGGAACCAAACTCAGGGCCTCACATACACCAGGCAAGTGCTTTACCATTGAGATACACTCCAGCTCAGTGTTTGTCACAGCTGTAACCTTTGCAACTGGGACAACACTAGTGGCTCTACCTTACAGGGGATGAGCCGGTCAGAATAAAAACACACTCCAGGAAGCCACATTCGATGATGGGATCTCCAATTTTTATACACCAGGTGAATCAGTGAACAAAGCTTGAAACCTGATAGCTGGTGGTGGCTCAGCCTGAGGTTACACAGTCACACAAGGGGAGGGGGACATGAGGAAGGGTGAAATTCTTCTGAGACAGGTGGCCCCCTGGCGGGTCCAGTCACCTGGAAAGTCTGCCCCTAGGCATGAAAAATTCTGAGGTTTTCCTGAGGAATGCCCTGTTCCGCAGCCTAGGAGACCATGTGGCTCAGTGGCTTCTTCCTACATCCCCACATCTCCCCCCCTCTTTTTAAAATTTGTGCGTACCTCATGGACTGGCTGGTGCAGCAGTAACAGTTGTATTAGGGCATGAGGCAGGTTTCACTAAAGTTCTAAAAGTGACAATAGTAAAATAATACATGAGGTAAATTTCATCAAAGTTCAGTAGTAAAACAGCGCACAAGATACATTTCCAAAGTGACGATAGTGTAACAACATATGAGAAAATTTCAAAAAGTGACAGTAGTTTGACAATATATGAGGTAGATTTCGTTAATAAAATTTCAAACTGACAGTAGTCAAAGCATTAATCACATCATTGGCCAGTAATAGCAGTTAGGAGTGCTTGCGGCTTCCCCTTTTCCCCTCCTGCAGATGCTGACAGGGCCTTAACCACCAATTGCTGTTGGTGCTTATGCCTTACAGCTGTCTTTTAAAAAGGCTATACAAGCATTAAAATCCACAAAGAAAAAGAGCAGTAGAAAGACACCAATAACTCCACTAAGGAACAGATTTTTTAACCAAGTGTGATTGGGCAGCCAAGATGTTAACCAATCCCATAATTCTGCACGTCCTTCATATTGTCCTATGTTAGTGACTATGATTCTAAGGTGAGTGAGCTCTTGTGCAATCGAATTACTATTATCACAGATTAAAATAACACATATTTCTGACTTCCTTGCAACTCTTGTGGTATAACAGCAACAAATAATCAATTGCTACCCTATTATCAAGTATAACTTGTCAATGCTGTTTTTGTTCATCATTTAGCAAAGTTATGGCAGTAAAGGTGTAATTAATAATTTTTACCGTAGCACAAACCAATTTGGCAACTGTCTTAGAGGCTCCCACTGCTAAACCTTGGATGCCTACACAAGAAAAAGTCAAGGCAGTATACTCCGCCTTGGACATGAAGCATACCAAGTCATCTCAATCTTCTTCAAGCTGTATAGATCTCCTATGAATTCTTTTTGCAGGATGATATCCAATAAGCTCATTATGAGAGGGGAGTAAAACAGTTAATCTACTAAGACAACAATGGGTACCACGAACCATGTATGCTGAGATATAATTGAGAGTATATGGCCCACAAGAAAAAAGCCAGCCAGACCGCAAGGGAATATATGCATTTGCATAGCTAATTGGCTCAATTTTAGTACAGTTAAAGGAAGGGTTGCCTAAAGATTTACACTTGGCAGTACAATTTTGAATTTCTGCACAGGTGTCATTACTATTGAAGGCGACAATGGGAGTGAGTCACTCCATTGCACTAGCAGGCTTTGTGGACTGGGGAGTATCCCAATTACATGAATCCTTATAAGAGGTGATTTTCTTAATATTGGAAAATATAGTCATATTATCTATTTCCTGTGCTGGACGACAGACTGGAGAAGGCATGAGCCTAGTATCATACCTATACGAACATCCTGATGAAGACAAATCTCAGAAGTATGTACTACTTCTGTTAAATGAATCCACATGTTATATTGCATGTGAGCATTTAAAGGAGCAGGTGTGGCATGGGCAACATTTGAGTTAGCAGTAATAATAGCACACCTTCAAAGAAATGAAGTCCCAGCTCCTGGTTTCCCATCTGGAGCCATGGTCACTGCTTGATCCACAAGATTTTGATGTCTCCCCATGTGATGTTTTGCACACGGCAGTCTCTCCTTCTCCGAGGACGATGAGTGAATGTATTACAGCAAAGATTTTTTTTTAATACAATTTCAAATAAAATTTGACTTACTTTGGAGCCATTCTGACATGAAGTAAGGGGGGAGGTCGAGCCTACTTATGTAAGGCAGGGCTCTTTATAGATCTTAGACAAAGCATTAAAATTATGAAGTTAATTTTTGTCTCTTTAGCTATAACCAGCATGACCAAGCTTGTAGGTCCAGTGAGGGGCAAAGGAGGACTGGAAAATAAAAATTTACACATACAGATTTTGAAGATTAAGCTAAGATCAGATGGAACTCTGATTTCTGATGGCAATGAACATTTAAAGAGTTATACTAGCAATCTTTACCTATATATATTTTATTAGCAGGCTAAGGACTAAGTAATCATTATTTTCTATATTCAGAAAAGTTACAGTTGCAAAGCACAATGTTTGGAGCTCTGTGTAGCTCTCATGAAAGTCTATTGTTTAGAGTTACTATAAGGTGGGCAGGAACCAGGGAAGTGGAACTGGTGAAACATTGTAGGTGTCTAGCAAAGGAATTCTCTTTTGTCAAGGAGCTGTGTGCTTGAGATTAAGGTCAGAATTCATAGGACTTTGCATAGAGCAGTCCCACCTAGGGCATTGCCACAGTAGCTAGACATCCTGTGTCTTTGCATAGGAACATTTCTACAGTCATAAGGTCATTTAATAAAGTTTGAATATATTGTTTTCGGAGTTTGCATAAACCTTAGTTAACATTATATATCATTATGTTTAAAATGTAGATTATAGAAAGGCTGAGAAAGCTTTTAATTTTTCTTTTGTGTGGCAAAGTGGCAAAATGCCTTTATGTTTCATGATATTAACCTTTAAACAAATTAGGTTCTCACTAACTCTTAGGAATACAATTGCATTTAACATTTTTTATCTCAGTGTAAAAAGTAACAAATTTTATACATACCTTATTGATAATAAATCTTATCATAGAACATTAAATGATATAGTTAAGTTCCCAATAAAGTTTGTTATTCTTAGAAGTTTAAAATTACCAGCACAGACAGGCTTAGTTTGGAGAGTAGCGGCTTGATAAAGATATTCCTTCAAACTTTGTTTAAAAGACTTGTATATCTGGAAAATATAGACACATTTAGCATTCAAAGAAGAGTAATAGCAGAACTATCTTGGTGATAACCAAATTTTGTTTTTAAAGAAAAATTAGGCCCTGCAACATAGTACAATACTTTAACAGTTGTCGTTTGATCATAATTGTAGAAACCCCAATTTTTAAGACTAATTGTTTTAAAGGATAAAATTAAACTCATAATGTTAAGAGTAAATTAGTGTTTTTAAAGAAATCTTTGTCATTTAACATATGGATTACATTTAACTTTATATTAGCACCTTAATATTTGACTTTAGGGAAAAATCTTAAATGGCTTTTAATTAATCATTTCACATATATACATGTTCAACTTAGTTACACACAAACTTGCTGAAATTTGCCTTTACTTACACACGAATGGATTCTCAAGTATTTCATCACAGAAAAACTTTCCATCCTAGAAACACTTTTTCTTTCTTCTACCAAATATGCTTCCATGCTTAGAACCTTTTATATTTTTCCTTCTATCTGCTGATATTCTTTGTTTACATTTTGAAACCACCTTTATGAAATTTTTGAGTTAGACAAATTACTCCATCTTAATAAGATGAAATATTTTATGTTATTTATAGTACTTTGATTAAAACAGTGGAAACTTTTGGATGATTTTACATACAGAATTGAACTTGCTAGAATTTAAATTTTTACAACCTTGTTTTTAGTGGAAACATAAAGCAAATTTTAAACCCTTTTATTTATCAATCCATGCAAACACCAGCAATGTTCAAGTATGTGGTCCTGGAATTTAAGGAGTTAAGGAGTATCAGATTTTACTTAACAGTTAACTTTTAAGTTTGTAAATTAATCCCTTATATATTAAATCCAATTTACTTATTTTTCCTGTAAGAATCAAAATATTAGATAAGAATAGTTATCCTCTGTTCCTTGTTGAAGAAAAATTCTACAAACAAAATACATTAGGCATTTCACAGCAAACAGTAGTGTTATCACCTTAAAAAAAAACTGAGTTAAGCAATGTTAAGACATTTTACTTTTATTTGTTTACCCAATTTAAATTGAACCTTTTTAAATCACATGAATTAAAGATATGTTTACCATTTTTAATTAAAGGTCCATTTTAAAATTTTAATTATTTTGAGCACTCTTTATGTCAATTTTTTATCATGTACATGATTAATTGAGCACACAACAGACAGACAATTGGAAACACAGACAATTCAAAAATAAAAAGGCCTTGTATTTTCATACAGATGACTCTCCATTGCAATGTAACAAAGGTCTAAAAATTAACTGGAATTGAATAAAAATTAGGACTGTTCAAAAAATTCATAAGCTCATAAAATACGGAATTCAAGGAAAAAAACAAGAGTCCTGGAAAGTTGATATTTATAAAGCAGCAGGAGGAAAAAGAAAGTCTTAAGTCCGTTTTTTTTTTGTTGTTGTTGTTGTTGTTGTTGCTCAATTTTAAACTTCCTAATAGAAGTTTTGAAAAGGAAATAACAATAAGATTAGGTTCTGTAGCAGTTAATTGAACGCACAGTTTGTAGATCTTTGTAGCCAATGAGAAAACTTTTCTCCATTTTGGTAGGGCAGGGTTTGAACTTTGTGTTACACCAACTCTGTGCACCTAGCAACAAACTCTGTAAAAGACTCATTAGCCTTTTGTATTAACTATGATAATGGCTTGTCATATTTGCTTGGAAGTTTCTTAAAAGCTTTTATTGCACATGTGTGTACCTGGTCAAAGTACTGAGCTGACCCTGGTTTGAATTACCAGAGAGCTATAAATTCCTATGCCTTGTAAATCCTCAGCACTTAATGGTACTCCAGCATGATGATTTTTCTCTGCCTGTTGTTCACATTCATCAGGATAAGCTGCTTTCCATGAGAGAAAATCTCCAGGAGAAAGGACAGCACGGGCTAGCTGTACATAGTCCTTTGGACAATTAAGATCTAATGAAATTTGTCCCGGTAGCTGACTAAACCACGGACTGTGGGGACCATTCTTTTTAACAGCTTGACTTAAAGCCTTGAAAGTCTCCTGAGGATGAAGTCTCCAAACATTGGATTTTGTAAAGTTGGGTTAATTTTAACAGGGAATACTTCTACAGGTTTATTTGATCTGGAAAAATTGGAGTGCTTGGCACAATCTCTTTGCATAAGGCAGTAAATTGGGGCATCCAGGGGCTATTTAGGTCCCCTGTGGAAATTGCCTGGGGAGTAAATGTCACCCAATGATCACTACACAGCATTCCAGGCTCAGTAGAGAGGCTCTGGTATTTTTGCTGTGGCACCATTGTGATTACCTCCATCTTTTCTTTTGTCTGCATTTCCACCAAAGTTTGTATCTGTTCTGGGGGAAAATAGGAAGTTCCAGAGCAAATTTGTCCTTTCTCTTCAGCATTTTGCATTTCTATCTCCCTCTGTGATGGGACTCTGTTGCAGGCTGCATGTGCCTAGGTGGAGCGAGCTCTGCCTGCTCTATGCATGCGGCTTGCTGGGAGTTGGGGAATTCAAGGGATAAAGCTGCAGACTTACATTTGTGTATCTCCCTGGGGGGTGCTGTAGCTCAAGGCTCTCTTTGCAGCACTCCTGCTGGGACAAGGAAGGGGGGGTGGTAACTGTTGGCTCTGTGCCTGAGCTACTCTGAGACCTTGCTAGTAAGCATTGGTCTCTCCCTGCTCAGAGTTGCCCTCGGGATTTAAAGTGCCAGCTTTTAAGCTGATATCTGGTGGTTTGTCCTGGATTTGTGCTTCTGTGACTAAAGCCTCAGTTAAGTTTAGGAATTCAGGCTCTGGCAAGCCTTGAAGGCAGGTGAGTATGGCAGTAATGATTGGGAAAAATTTTAATGGTAACTTTTTATCACTTTGCACTTCTGCCTTACATGCAAGAACAATAAGTTTCTTCCAGAATTCAGGATCCCAGAGATTTTCATCGGTTGTGGAGGGAACGAGTTTCAGCACAATTCCCCAGACCTGTTGCACTTCCTTTTCTTCCACCTTTAATTGCCTACTTTTAAGAAAAGAACACAATGCCTGAAATTCCTTCAAAAGTGACAGAAGGGAACCCATTGCATTTTCCTTACTCAAAAGGGACTCACCCAATCAGCCAATCCTTAAAGACAAATGAGAGTTTGGGGTGCAATTTACAGTGAGTGGGGTCTTCAAGAAGGTTGATGTTCCTCTTCTGGCATGGGCAAGTTTCTGTGATGGCAGTGCTGCTTGATCTGATTCAAGATGGTGGTCCCAGCCAGGGTCAGGAGTCACAGAGACCTATGTCTCTAAGGGAATGCACCACGTTCAGGGTGCCACATATGTTGCAACTGTATCTGTTGCAACTGGGGCAACACGAGTGGGTCTCCCTTAGAGGGGGTGAGCCAGATGAAGTTAAAAGCGCCCACACTCCAGGAAGCCACATTCGATGATGGTGTCTTCAATTTAATGTGAGCGTGCAGCCCTTTTTATACTTCAGGTGAATCAGTGAACAAAGCTTAAAACCCGATAGCCAGTGGGTGGCTCAGCCTGAGGTTACACAGTCATACAAGGGGAGGGGGACATGAGGAAGGGTGAAATTCTTCTGAGACAGGTGGCCCCCTGGTGGGTCCAGTCACCTGGAAATTCTGCCCCCAGGCATGAAAAATTCCGAGGTTTTCCTGAGGAATGTCCTGTTCCGCAGCCTAGGAGACCTTGTGACTCAGTGATTTCTTCCTACATCCCCATATTTGTTGAGGATTTTTGTGTCTAAGTTTTGTCTCTTTTCTCTCTCTTTCTCTCTCTGTCTCTCTCTGCCTCTCTCCCACTTATTCTCTTTCTCTCTCTCTGTCTTTGTTTAGGTGGGGTTTCATGGTTATAACTCATGAAATGAATCAGAAAGGATCCCTTCCTATTTTCTGAAAGAGTGTGCAAATCTAATAAATTTCTTCAAATATTTGGTAAAATTTTTTAGCAAAGACAACTGGTCTGGGGATTTCACTTTCAGGAGGCCTTTCATCACAGTTTGTTCCATGGTCATAGGATTGAGCAAGGTATCTATTTTAGGTTGATGGATTCGTTATATGAGTAGTTTCTAAGTTGGCATTTATGAACAAATTTGTCAAAGTTGTTCACAGTATCCCCTTATTGTCCTTTTAATGACTATAGGGGCTGTAATATTTTCTGTCTCATTTCTGATATTAGTGATTTATTTGTCCTATTTTATCTTACTTTATTTTACTGTGACAAGAACTCTTACAATGAGATCTTTCTACTCACCATTTCTCCCTCTCCCCTCCCTAACACTGGCAAACTTTTCTGCTGTGAATTCGAATATTTTATTGTCTCTATGTTTTTGATCATTTCAATGCCTCATATTGGTGAATTACACAATATTTGATGTTCTCTGCCTGGCTTACTTCACTTAGTGTAACGTCCTCAAAGTTCACCCACCATGTCACATGCTCATGGATGCCTCCTTTTTTTCTTTATTCTTTTTCCTTTCTCAGGACTGATGATTGAGCCCTTTAAGCCAGGGGTACTGTGTGTGTATGTATGTGTGTGTGTGCATGCGTGTGTGTGCACATGTACACATGCCTCCATGAATTCTCACATGTGTATTCAGGCATGCAATTTTTTAAAAACCTATTAATCTGTTGGGGCACATTTAGGTTTTTCACATCTTAGTTATTTTGAAAGTTGCCACAAAGTTCATGGAAGTGCTAGTATCTCTTCAAGATCCTGATTTTAATTCTTTTGGGTAAATATCCAGAAGTGGACTGTTAGATTACATGATTATCCTATTTTTAAATTTTTGAGGAAACTATGCATATTGTATTTTTGTTTTTGTAAAAATAAAAAGATAGGTAAATTTGTATTTCTCTCACAAAAAGATTTTGCTATATTTCTTTTTCTGTTTTAAATTTTATTGATTTCTGCTCTTATTTTATTTTGTCCTTCCTAGTGTTCACATGGGTGGTTTTGCCATTCTTTTCTAAGTAGAAGCAGATTATTGAGATGTTTCATCTTAATGTATTCGTTAGGGACTATACATATTCCTTTTGGCACAGCTTTAGTGGCATCCCACAAATTTTGGTGTGCTGTATTAATCATTATAATTCAGGTCTGTTGTTTTTTATTTCCTTTTTGACTTCTTTAATCCATGCATTGATTAGAAATGTGTAATTTTTAAATGTCTGTATGTTCCCCTCATGTCAGTCTGTTATTTCCAGTTGGATTCATTATGATTAGAAACATCTTCTTTATGATTTTGAGTTGGCTTACATCTGTTGAAGTTTGCTGTTTTCTGTCAGGTTATGGTTTATCTTGGTGAATGCCCCATGCCGGTTGGTAAGAGCCTGTGTTCTGCTGTTGTGGGGGAAAGTGTTCTATGAATGTCAATTAGATCCTCTTGTTTGATAGCATTGTGTAATACTTTTATCGTTCCTAAATTTTTAGTCTGGTAATTCTGTTAGAGGCTGTGAGTGGGGTGTTAAATACCCAAGTACAACTTGTTAAATACCCAAGTACAATGGTATATTTGTCTGTTTTTCCTTTTGGTTCTCTCAGTTTTTGTATTGTGTATTTTAAAGCTATTTTTGGATACATGCATCTTTAAGATTACTACTTCTTGGTGACTGATCCTTCTGTGTAATATTTTTCACTGTCCTAAATATTTTTTCCCTGAATTCTACTCTATCTGATATTTATATATCTACTCATTCTTTTTAAAGTTCAAATTTGCATGATCTATCTTCTTTCTGTTATTTCACTTTTATCCTACTTATGATGTTACTTGTGAATTGAGTTCCTCATGCTCTGCATATTGTTTTGTCATACATTTTTATGCATTCTTCCAGATCCTGTCTTATAGTAGCCTGCTTTAAGATCTTTATCATTTACAATATCTGATTCAACTCAGTAAATTAACATTACCTAGGGATTTCAAGTTGTGGTTTTCCTGGTTCTTGATATGACAAGTATTTTAATTTTTTAAAAATTATTTATCCTGAACATTGTGGAAATTATATTTTCAACCCTCTTTCCATCTTTTACTTAGCCAGGTAATTGTCCTATTTTAGGCTTAATGTATGGCCCTCCACTCCTTGGGTGGTAGGTCCAATGGCACTTTAGTTTTTCAGTGTTCTTTTCACTATTATTTTTTTCTACTTCATTCTTCTGGTTCTACTTTAGCTTCTCACTGGATCCCTGCTGGTGCCATGAATAAAGGCAGATGGTACCCCTCTGGTCCTCCCTTGTCTTGCCATTGTCAATAGTAGAGGGGCAGTTCTCCTAGGGTTTCCATGACACTTCATTCAGTCCCATGGGAAAAGAAAGCACCTTCCTGGAGCATAATGTGCTGCTGCGGAAGAGCTTGAAGCCAAGGGGCCTGTGTGCCCTCTGCTCCTGGGTAGAGAGCAGGTAACCCTGTTCCTTGTTCAACTTCTGCCCAGCAGGAAAGACTAGGAGATGCCTGGAATGAATTATCTTTTGTCTGTGAGTAAATGGCCAGGAATCACCAGTTTGAGGTGACTCTCTGTTGCTGATTTGAAGATTAGGAAATGCCAGGCATAACTAGGATGTGTAGGGAGGCATGTCTACTGTCACCTGATATGGAGATAGTATGGGTCCCCCTGCCCAGGTTCCATGGTTGCCACTTCAGCAGAGCGCTCCTGCTGAGACCACCAGAATATGCATTTTCCTGCTAGGACACTGCAGTGCTTCCTCTCCCTGCAGCCTTGATGAGAGACAGCAGACATTTTTAACCCCTATTTTTTGTTTGTCCATTGTTGGTTCAGGGATGCAGATATTCCTCATTCCCAGTCTGGGATATAAAGAAGATAAAGCAAAAGCACAGGGAACTAGTCAAGCTGTCTACATCCTGAGGTTCCTAGCCAATATACCTCTTCTTTCTGCAATTCAGGATCCTTCTAATTGTCTATCAAATTGTCTCCACATTAAAGAGTTATGTTCAGAGAAGAGGAGCAGGGAATATGGGCAGCTTGTTGTGAAACCAGAAACCTGTGTGGATTTTTGAAGAACAGGAATACTGATTGACACTAAAAAAATCCTAAGCATAACTGAGATTCTGATAATATATATGTTGCTTCATGTTTTTGTGTGATTTGGGTCATAATTATGTGTCTTTTAACCAAGGTAACTTTTTTTAATTAAAGGAAATATGTGCAAAGGATTGGTTTTTTTATTTATTTATTTTTTTATTTTTTTGTGCCAGGGATTGAACTCAGAGGCACTCAAACACTGAGCCACATCCCCAGCCCTATTTTATATTTTATTAAGAGACAGGGTCTCAATGAGTTGCTTAGTTCTTTTTTGCGGAAGCTAGATTTGAACTCACAATCCCCCTGCCTCAGCCTCCCTAGCTGCTGGGATTACAGGCATGTGCCACCTCACCCAGGAAAAGGAAATTTTTAAATATGAAGTTTGGGAGGGTGTTTGTTGGGGTTGTTGACAGTTTTTCTCTTAACAACAAGCAGCATAGAAAATGGTGAGTTTACCAAACATGTTTTTCTTATCCAATAATATTCCCATAATTGCCCCAGTTTTTAGTATATCAATCTGAACTTTCCCTGGCTCTCAATTCTTTCTCTTCAAGTTGAGTTACAGTACACTGGTCAACATTGTGCATCTCATGGAAGTCCATGATGCTGCCAAGTCTTTCCCAACATGATCGCTCACCACAGGGTCAGTTTTCTTGTATAGTATACAGTAGATAGAGTAGGAGCTCAAGTTCAATTTGTGATGACTATTTGATAAAATCCATAAATCAGTAATATCGATTCATTTAGTATTTATTCCAGTTTTATAAAATAGAGCTCAATTTTTATAAATTTTATTTTACATTTTGGCTATATACACTATCATCTGGTTCAGATGAGAATTGAGTGTCCTTTTGGGTGATTTGAAAAGGTTAATTTAAATAAGGCAGTCATTTTTTACACCATTCCATAAGAGAAAATGCATGCAATTCCCTTTTTGCAAAATTACATCATTCAGTCATTAAAAATGACTCATCCTTCAAATGGCAGCATCATTTATTCCTTTGCACTCTAAACAAGTAATGCACAGTGATTGGGGAGGCTGAGGCAGGAGGATCCTGAGTTCAAAGCCAGCCTCACCAAAATTGAGATTATAGGCAACTCATTGGGACCCTGTCTCTAAATAAAATACAAAATAGCACTGTCAATGTGGTTTAGTGGTCCAGTGCACCTGAATTCAATCCACAGTACCCCCTCCCTGAAAAATAGAAAGCATGCACCAAAAATACTCAAAAATTAAAAGTGTGTGTTTAGTCTTTATTTATTTACTCTGCTCTAACTAGCTTTATGGGGAAAAGCACAAAGAAAATGGGTTCTACTGAGTTGTTGGTTTGCCTTCAAAAAGAGGGTAAGTTATTCTGAAGTGACATCATCTAAAAGTGGCTCTTTTCTTGTTCATACCAGGGATTGAACCCAGGGATACATAATCCCTGAGCCAAATTTCCAGCCCATTTATTTATTTACATATCTATTTGTATTTATTTTGAGAGGGTTTCACTGAGTTATTTAGGGCCTTGCTAAACTCCTAAGTCTGGTTTCCTACTTGGGATCCTCCTGCCTTAGACTATTTTGTTGCTGGGATTACAAACATGAACCACTGTGCCTTGCTGTGTGTTTTAATTTATTAAGTAATAAAATAAAATCCTATAAGGTAAGTTTATTGATGAAAAACAGGGGCAGGAGGAATGAATGAAGAGTATCTGAGAAAAGAACTTTGTTAATAACCATCATATGAGAAAATAAAGTGGAACAAAAAAGATGGATAGTGGGTGTAGGTGGGTAGGAAGAAGACAATATTTAAAGAAAGATTACCTGTGCTTTTAGTAAATAAGCAATTAGTAAAAATAGTAAATATAAACACTAGAAATTCTTCATAAATTTTCTTATCCATAGATTTCACAGGTTTTAAAAATAAATGTATTTATTCATAATGCAATAATTGTATCTTCATAGGTTTCAAAATGCTCTTACATACTAGTAGCACATTATATTTAATTGCAGTTTATGAAGCAATTTTACATGCTTATTTTAAAATTTGCTCCTCAAGATTACTATAAGTTTGCCATCATGGGGGTGCACATCAATAATCCCTGCAACTGGGGAGGCTAAGACAAGAGGATTATAAGTTTGAGGCTAGACCAAGCAAATTAGGAAGACCCTATCTCACAGTAAAAAAGTAAATAAAACAGGCTGGGGATGTAGTTCTGAGGTAAAGTGGCCCTGGATTCTGTCCCCAGTCCCACCACCAAGAAAGAAAGAAAGACAGAAAGAAAGAAAGAAAGAAAGAAAGAAAGAAAGAAAGAAAGAAA
>JAJEJO010061001.1:0-10723 GCA_020662805.1 Glaucomys volans | reverse complement strand
AAGATTAGGAACTGAGGGTAGACTTCAGACCACACTGCAGTGGAAAGAACCTAGACTGTTGCAAAGGAGCTATATGAAGTCACTCAATGCAGAGGACATGGGAGAGGACTAAGAGACAAGTAGGAGATGAAGACAGAAAAGAGTGATGAGCATCACAGGCTAACAAGGATCACTCAACATTTGCCAAGGACTTGCCTTATTTTGAAGGAAATAAGAGAATGGGGACAAGATATAGCCTTCAAAGGCATACCCCAGTGACCTACTTCCTTCAAATGGGTTCCACCTCCTATTAGTCCACTCAGCTAGGAACTCATCCTTACTACTGATGACATCAGAGCCCTCACAATCCAATCACTTCAAAATTACCATCTCTGAACATTGTCCCTTTGGGGACTAAGCTTCTACTACATGAGTTTGGGACATTCCAGATACAAACCACAGCACCAGGTAAGTTATGTCTGCCCCCTACACATCCAGGTGAAGGGTTGCCGCCAATGGCTGACTGACAAAGGATGCAGCTCCAGAGCTCCCTGTAGGATGAAACTGGGGCTTGGCCTCACCCAAGAGCACCTTGTGCTGTCCTGCTTCTCCCCTTGGGTTCTCCCTGAAGAGCACTCCCTCAGGGCCTCACACACATTACTCCTTGCCCCTGGCTCTGCTTCCAGCCTGACTTTCATGTGCATGGTTTCATGCTTCTCACACTCATTCCTTCTTCTCTTCTCTTTTTCAAATGCTTCTCAATCTTTTATTGTGTGTGAACTACTGTTTTTATGTAGCCAAAGATCAGAAAGTGATATGTGGGTGGGGCTGTTAGCGCTCGTTTGATTTCCTTAGAAATCAGTCTTGGTCTGGAGATGATCACATCTTACTTCAAAACTATCAACTCAGATTTCTTCTGTTCAACCAACTTCAAAAAATATTTCAGAATTTCCATGTTTTCTTCAAGTGAGATCTCTGAGTGAATAATGTGTTCATAAAGTTCTTCTAATATTCTATTATATGCAAGTACCAAGTACAACCTCTTTTTCTACTTTTTAAAGAAGCAAATATTAGTCCAGAAACATTACTTAAAGTTAAGAAAATAAAAGGAAATTGGGTTAATCAGTTATTAAGCAATTAACTTTGTTTCCTAAAATGACCCTTTTTTAAAATTTTTACAGACTTCATTTTGATTCATCGTACACATATGGGTACAAATGTTCATTTCTATGGTTGTGCGTGATGTGCATTCATATCATTCTTGTTGATCACACATGTACATAGGGTAATGATGTCTGTCTCATTCCACCATTTTTCATATCCCATCCCCTCCCCTTCTCATTTCCCTCTACATAATCTAAAGATATAAAACGACTCATTTATTCACACTATATTATAACAGGAATGGAACTTATGTAATTTGTTATTTTGACAGAAAGCTACGACAAGGTCTTTTTAATGATGGAGAGCTACTGAATTAACCATAAGCTGCTGAACAACAAAGAAGCTCAATAGACAACAAGGGTAGGATCATAAAGCTGAACCGGTTAGCTGCATTCTCCAAATCTGTCAGTTAAGAAGTTACAAATCATCATGATAGCAAATCAACAGAAAAAGTGGGTCAATAGATGGTGCTGTTGCTATATGTAACACGCGGGAAAAGACCAGAAGAGGCTGCTGGGGGAAAACGTCTTTCAGAAGGAATACAGGACAAAAGTATATCCCTAACTTCTGAATCCCCCAAAAGATGGCAGTGTCATCTCTCTGTCCTCCTTGTCTGAGCGCCATCACTTATCACTGTCTCATCAAATTGAATTGAAGGGTTCAAGCTTTATGTTCCAGGCCAAAGTTATGGACCTCTTATTTTCCTATGTGTGTTGCAAGGTTTCAATAAATCTGATATTCCTCATCTGCTTTGCAAAGACATTTTACATACATGTAAAAGAGATAAAAATGTTTCCTGGGACAGAGGTCTTTAAAAATAAGAGGATAGTGAGGGCTAGGATGTAGCTCAGTAGTATAGCATCTCTGGGTTCCATTCATAGTAACACAAAAATAAAAGAGAAAAGTGGAAACCTCCTCAGACTGCATCTGCTTTCTACGACTTTTGATAAAATTATTCCACAGTAAACTTTTGGTGAAAATTCAATTGAACTAATTCTTTTACTTCCTAAAGTGAAAAGAGAATTTGCAATAAAGTTTTATAAAATTGGGGGTATTTTCACAAGGAGTATTAGCTATGCTAAAGGAAAGAAAAGCAATATGGATAGTTGATAAATAGCAAAGTTTCTTTAAAGCATTCCTTTGAGTATGGAGGTGAAATTTTCGTATTTGTTCTCAGGGATGGGATTTATTATGGTAGCTTGCAAAATCCGTTTATGGTTCAGAAAGTGGTGCAAGGGCAGAAAGGAAGTTACTTTCGGATTAAAAACGTAACACAAATTATCAACCAAATTATGAATATTTTGCAATACTGACATGCCTTTTAAGACTGATATGTGGAGACAAATTGTTTTTGACTCCAGTGGTCTTGTGAGAAGACACTGGTTTAATCAAATGAATCTACTAAGCATTTAAGTTACTGCTGCTCTTCAGAGTATAATAGTCCAGGAAAATAAGTTGCATCATATAGTAAAGTGAGAAATAAAGGGCAAGAAAAATGGTACTTCACAGTTTATAAAGTTCTTTCTGCACACCTGATGATCTTTTCAGATAGGCAAGAAATCTGAAAATGATAGATTTCATTAATTGAGGACTTACGACATTCTTCCTGGACTTTATTAATTCATTTCATCTATGCAGTGACCATACGAGGCAGGGACTACTACTGTCCCTTTTGCAATCAGAAGGCATTGATATAGAGAAAAGGTTAAACAGCTCCCCAGGAATGTGCAAATAGTAAGCCAGCTAGAATTTAAACCCAGGCAATCTGAAAGACTCGTTGCATCATTATTTTTACAGATAAACATGGCCATTAAAGTTTACATAAAGATCAACTGAAGACATAACTGAATCTGGAATCAAGGTCTTACTTATAACCTTATGCTTTGTGGTCTTATAGTCTTTCTCACATTCCATTCCATTTTGAGTGGGGTAATTCCTGACTTGTCAAAAATTTCCCATTAATGTAAACGTGATCACATTATGCCCATCTAGCTGGTCTACCACAGATACTTCTCTGCACTTGACCAATATGCTGTTTGGAACTTCATGTTTATTCATCACTGTGGGTTCTGCTATAAATTGAGACAGTCTGCTCTTTCAAGTTCAGTTTAGTAGCTGGTATAACACAAATTTTCAATTCTGCAAATATTTTGATTAAAGTGACACAGGTGCATTAAAAATAGGGTGGAAATCAAGCTGGGCAAGGTGGTGCATGCTTGTAATCCCAGTGGCTCAAGAGGCAAGAGGACTGCAAATTCAAAATCAGCCTGAGCAAAAGTGAGGTGCTAAGCAATTCAGGGAGACCCTGTCTCTAAATCAAATATAAAACAGGGCTGGGGATGTTGTTCAGTTACCCAATTGCCCCTGGTAATCACCTCCTTGAAAAATAGGTTAGAACATAATCTAGAGCTTATTATATAATTTATTTTCATTAATAGGATTAATGGTATGATTAATATTACCGAATTTATCACTCTTCATTCACCTATTTTCTTAAAAAAATCCCCCAAATTATAAATATTTATTTCTAAATTAACATAAATGAAAGAGTTGTTGCTAATTTAAGTTTCTAAAGGTATTCCATGAAAGAAATGATGCAACATAATGGTCTAATGTTGGCATTAAGAAAAAAGGAACAAAGAAGTATCCAGGTCTATCTCCAATCTGGCAAGAAAAAGGGAGATTACTAAATGCCTTCAAGCACAGGCACCCAATATTTCTGAAAGCACCTTGCCCAGACTCCAATATTTTTCCAAGGACATATAAAGGCAATAGGCCAGGAGTATAGATGTCTCAAGTTTGAAATATAAAATACCACTCTTATTGGCTAAAGCTCTTCTGATTTTCTTGGCTTCCAATTCTTCCAGGTCTAAGAAGTTGATTTTATCAGTCAGTTTAGGAAAAGAATCCCTACCCAGTGACTCCTAGGTAAAGTCAGGGACCCAGAAGCTCGCGTTCCCGAAGTTTGAGATGCTGCACACCCAGGACAGGGCCAGAAAGCCGGAACCCACCCAGGCAGGAGGCCCCACTCTGCGCCAACCCGAGGCCAAGAGCAGGCCCGCGCCCCACCATCCCTCCTAGCGACCCCTGTCTCCAGCGCCCACCTACCTCATACCAGCGTCTGGACCTAACACAGCTGGAGTTCTAGCAGCACCCACCATTCTGCGGTCGCCTGGGTCGAACTTTGACGCCTGCCGCCTCCTGCTGGGGCCCAGAGTCAGGCGTCCTAGGTCGCCGCAGCATTCCCCTGTGGCCGCTCGGTGCCCGCCAGTGCAGGGGGCGCCGCCGCAGACCAAGGAGGACGGAATGTCACGGGCGTCCGAGTGGGCGGAACGCGCTGGGCCAGAGAGCGACTTGGGTTGACCTGCGGCGGTCTAAGCCTTCGAAGGGCCTAGCGAAGTTGCAGGACAACCACTCGGCACGACAACCTTGCCACTCCTGACTGATGCCCGCGACGAAAACGAAGAACTCCCGCCGCACGCACAGCCCTCACGCCTCACGCACGACCTCAGCGCACGTGCTGCCGCACCCTTCGCATGCCGCGGATTGGCTGAAAGAGGCGGCTCCGCGCCCAGACCCGCCCCCTCGCGCTGGCCTCTTTTCAAACTCGCCACGCCCTCCCGCCTGCAAGTTCGCTTGGGATCCGGTGGCTTCCTGGGCGGGCTGCTTCCCCTAGCGGGAAGTATAGGAATTATATGAAAACAAATGTTTTTGCAAGATTCACATAAACAGTGTACTCAATGCGTCTAGAGCATGAAAAGCACCCTTTGTTTTCATTGAGTTTGTATTTAGCTTAGAGCAGCTCACCTAGATTGTTGGTCAGGATTCAACTTGGTTAATCTTTCCTTCTAAAATAATTTACGTTTTGTATAATAAATACTTAAAGGACACTCTAATAGCATTATTATTATAAATTTCACATGATTAACTCTGGAAAATTTCAAACTTTTATATGAGTATCATGGAAGAAAAAGATAAGTGTGTTGTTTTTATGATAGATCTGCACAAGTCCCTTGTTCTTATGATACAGTTCCTGTAGGAGAGAAACACAAAGCGGGTGCATACTTATACTGAGGGACAAGTTAAAGAGGATTTGTGAGGTTAGATTATACAATTGTCAGTTCCTAGATTTTATAACATAAGTGATCAAATAAGATATTCAGTTTAAATAGTTAAGCTCTTACAGGACTTCAAGTTAAAAATGGCATGTATACAGAACTGTAAACAGATTTTATGCTCATTAATTGTTATCATATGAAAACCCAAAACCTCAGTATGTATTCTTTAAATCCTAAATGATACCTTGGTCCTAAAAGATTTTCTTCCCAAAGTGAATTTCCACTTATTAGATGAAATTTAGGAATATACATTTTATATAATGCCTCTTTTTAAGCATTAAAGGGGGAAAGTTCAGGATAATGTTTGAAATTGTCCAAGCGTTTATGATCATAATAGGTTTCTTCATCAGATTGTTTATAAATGTATTCATGAATTTTAACTCCACAATAAAATCGGGCCAATTATAGACATATAAAAACGTACACAAACACATCTATTATAAATATTCTCACTTGTCTTTTTATATGGAAATCCTAAGTCCTCAACATGATGCTAAGATTTTGAGATTAGGGATGATATTTTATTCCTGTCTCTTGCCACTACTGATATGGAAGATATTCTCAATGAATTTGAAAGTCTATAAAATTGTATGACTCTTAGAAGTATTAAATTTTATACTAAATCTTTTTTAATTGTTTTAGTCATCGATGGACCTTTATTTAATTTATCCATTTTTATGTGGTGCTAAGAATCAAACCCAGTGCCTCACGTGTGCTAAGCAAGCACTCTACCACTGAGCCATACCCCAGCCCATGAATTATTATACTAATTCTTAATTACAAATATCACTATATGAGTGAAACATTTTATGTAAAATTAAAGTTTACATATAAAATTGCACATAAAAGCTAATCCCCAGTAGGAGTTTGATGACTAAAATAATATAATAAATAATATAATATAATGTAGTATAATACTATAACATTTTTTCCAATGTTAGCATTGATTAACAGAATTTTCCATATTAAGAACATATAGATAAATGGGCAAAACAATGAAATATACACTTCTCAATAGAAGATATACAAATGACCAGTAAACATATGGAAATATGTTCAACATTAGCAATTAGGGAAATGCAAATCAAAACTATAGGAAGATTTCTTCTCCAGTCACAATGGCAGTTATCAAGAATGCAAATAATAGCAAAGGTTGGAAAGGATGTGAGGCAAAAGGAACACTTGTACTTTGTTGCTGGGACTGCAATTAACATAACCACTCTGGAAAGCATTATGGGGATTGTTCAAAAACTTGGACTGGAACAACCACATGACCCAGCTATCCAACTTCTTGGTATATATCCGAAAGACCTAAAATCAGCATAGTACAGTGACGCAGACACACCAATGTTTATATCAGCACAAATCACAATAAAAAACTAAGGGACCAGCATCTATGCCATCAACAGATGAATGAATGATGATTATGTGGTACATATACACAATGGAGTTTTTACTCAGCTGGTAAATGGATGGAACTGGAGAACACCAAGCCAAGTGATATAAGCCAGATCCAGGAAGTCAAGTGTCTAATGTTTTCTCTCATATGTGGAAGCTAGACCAAAATAATAGGTGGGTGAGAGAAAGAAGGAAAAAATAAAAAGTGGGGAGAGGGAGAACCCCATGAAAACAGAAATCAGTGAAGTAGAAGGAGGAGATCAAGAGGGAGGGAGGTAAGACAGGAAAATGGAAGAATGGGAGAATGAATCTGATATATTTTCCTATGAAATTATAAACAAACCACCATGAATTTTGTGTTTTTATAAATACATAATGTACTAATTTAAAACAAAGCTACATATAAATGGAAGAAATAACACTAGAGTAGAGGAAAGGGAACAAGGTTAGGGAGGAGGGGAAGGAACAGGAAAGTGCTGAGGACCACATAAAATTAAATAAAATAAAGGCATACTGTGTGTCTACAACTTCAAAAAATTTTAAAAAATAGAACTGAGCAGTAGCCAGGCACCAAGGTGAGCCAGGCAGAGGAAGGTTTGGGCATCTGAAAATGGACCTGCTTTTTTTCACTGTGGATTTTTTCTGGATCTAATTAAATCTTGATTCTTTCCAACTGTAGTGGCATAGATTATGTTAAGATAAATTCAATTGATAATTAAAAATATCATTAATCATTTTCTGAATTATTAGTTGTAATATAAAATGGAGGTTGAAATCATTTATGCTATAAAAAAATGGTTACAGTATTAATAACAATGTCTGAAATAGATGTTAATGGCAAAGGGACATTTGGGTTCCTAGTATTCCACTTTCATACCACCCTCACTGAATTCCAACTGTCCTTATTCTGATGTGTCTTCTACCTTTAAATACATTTAGCATTTTTAGCCTTTTCATTATGACTTAAGAATATATCGTGTGTTTTCAGATTAGATTTATTGAATAGATGCAATAACTAAAACTGGATTACAGAGATAAATTAACTTTTAATGCAATTGGCAATCAATCCGGAAACTTTATCTGAATATTTCAGAATCATATTCTGAGTTTTCCCCTTTTTAGGAACTTCAATCTTCACATCAGCTTTGAGTTTGGGAAGATAATGTAACTTATTTGTTATAATGGGAATAATCAACAAAACTCTAGCAAAGTGACAATTTCAAATGTGGTTCTATGATGAAGAAATTCACAATAACTTTGATGACCAAATGTTGAATTCCTGGACAAATACCAGGTTAAACTTAGTGTCCTCAAACCTACATTGCATATGAAGCATGATTCTAATTTATTATTATCATACAAAATCATTATCAACTGTTTAATTAGGATGATTTTGGTATATCTTTGTTTCAGTTTCTTCATCTGCCATTTCCTCTATAGCATTAGACAAGAGTTTTACCTAATTTAGTAAGCTGAATTCTTCCACATATTTAATTCTGAAATTTAACCAATAATTCAGTTCTCATTTCCTGGTTATTTCCAAACCCCCCAAAATGAATGTCTTTGTGAACATTGTCATTCACCATAGATTTGCACATGTCAAGTCCTGACAGCATGAAAAGGCCATGAAGAGAGGGCTCTGTGCAAAAGCCACCTTATAACAGGAGCCAACAGACAACTCACCACTTGTATAAAAACACTGGCCTGACATGCCATCTTGCAAACCCAATTCTATCAGACAATTAGCTCTTACTCTAAGATTAGATTTAATTATTTTAGCTTTAATAATTAGTGGCTATTTCTTACAGGAACTGTCTTGTTTTGTTGCAAGGTGCTATGAAGTGGTGATAAATGTAGTCCAGGAGTGGCTGGCCTCTATATCAGTAACAAGATTGCACTGAAAATTTTTGAGACAATTGGAGTTCATTTTCTGGCTTTTTGACCAACTACGTATGAGCACTTTGTAGAATGCTGACAGTTTTGCTCACCCTGGATGAAATTATTGTTAATCATATCACATGGAAAGACCACTGGCCTATGTAAAAAAGGTTACTGAAGTCTGTACATCAAAATCCTTTCAAATTTGGAATTTAGGAAGAAAAACTAAAGCCATTTGAAAAGTTCTTGTTAAAACTAGAAGGGAAGTTACTTGATCGACTGATATTTCAGGCCTGTATAGAAAAACTCTTTGATTCTCTCATTGGCAGAGTATCTGTGTCAAAGAACAGCACGTTAGCTGAAAAATTTGTACATAGTATTTGCTCAATTTTTGCATTTGTCGAAGCCAAACTTGGAGAACCTTCTGAAATTGACCAGGGAGACAAGCATGTTGGAATTTGTGGACTCTTTGTACCATACTTTGAAATTTTTCAAACTCTTGATAAAAAGTTTTAAAAGTCTTTGTTGGAAATTTATAAGAAGGTACCAGCCATCACATTAACTACCAGCAGCTGCCAAACTTCTAGACATAAAAAGTCTTCAAGTCATTAAAATACACAGGGATACTTTTTTAAAGAAGAAAGCTCAATCACTTACCAAATCCTTGCACTAATAGATAAGGCAGCCACCCAGCCTGTAAGTCCACATTTATTCTCACCTGGGACCCTTCATTTATCAAACTCCCTGGACCATCAGATGCATCGTCCCCGCTGCTCTTCACACTGGGAGAAGTTCTTTCATCACTTCCTTCAAGATTCCCCTGAGCTCATGACTCTTCTTGCCATCAATAAGTGCCTCCTGAAAACTGCAAGTGCCACTCTAAGACCTTGCTTTTTCACTTTTCCATACTTTTAAACTGATGTTTAATAATATATTTCAGCACCATTAGAAGCAAAGTCCAATGGTGAGAGAGAAGTGTTAAAGTCCCCCAGTAAATGAATTCAGTAAAGTAGCAGGATATAAAATTAATGCTTATAAATCTAATGCATTTTTATCCATAAGTGATGCATCCTCTGAGAGAGAAATTAGGAAAACTATACCATTCACAATAGCCTCAAAAAAAAAAAAATAAAGTACTTGGGAATCAATCTAACAAAAGAGGTGAACGACCTCTACAATGAGAACTACAGAACACTAAAGAAAGAAATTAAATAGAATTTGAGAAGATGGAAAGATCTCCCACGTTCTTTCTTTCTCATTTTACATTCTAACCATAGATTGGCCTTGGTTATTTCATTTCAGTATGAAGTGATCTCCTCCATCTGGGACCTGCCAGTCCAATAGCTATGGGAAAGAAAGAGGGTGAATACAAAACAATAATTCTTAGAGCTGTTGCTTAGAACTGGCAGCTGACATTTGTGTTCATATTTCACTGGCCAGATCAACTTGTGTGGCCAAACATGATCAGAATTGGGCAGGAAGGTTTGTCCTTTTATAAGGATAGAAAAAACAATATTAAGCCGGGCGTGGTGGCACATGCCTGTAATCCAAGCAACTTGGGAGGCTGAGTCAGGAGGATCGCGAGTTCAAAGCCAGCCTCAGCAACTTAGCAAGGCCCTAAGCAACTCATTGAGACCCTGTCTCTAAATAAAATACAAAATAGGGCTGGGGATGTGGCTCAGTGGCCGGGTGTCCCTGAGTTCAATCCCTGGTTCCAAAAAAAAACAAAACAAAAAAACGAAAAAACAATATTATTGGAAACATTAATATAATCATCAGATTCAATTGTATTCTATTAGTCTAGGGAGACTCCTATTAGAACAATTTAATAGAAGTGCAGACAAGCTCTGGGAACCTCATCTATGTCTATAAGAGAAACAGTAAAGGTGTCTAAACTCCTTTCAACCTTTCTCAGCAGTGAGCTACTGGGAAAAGCCATTTCAGGCTATGGTAGTTGACTTGAGAGGGCAGAAGGCAGAACTCAGGGGGCTGTTGATCCCCAAGTGGAATCATTCTCCATCACCAGCCACACAGCATAAGCCAGGTTACACAGTTTCTTATTTTGAAACGTTGGCCAAAATTCAGGCCTCACTTATAACTCACTGGTTAAAATTCTCTTCAAGTACTTTACCTGGATTTTTAAGATTGATGGATTCCCAATAGCTGGGAAGCTATTGGGTTGAAAG
>JAJEJO010061000.1:0-10703 GCA_020662805.1 Glaucomys volans | reverse complement strand
AAGATTAGGAACTGAGGGTAGACTTCAGACCACACTGCAGTGGAAAGAACCTAGACTGTTGCAAAGGAGCTATATGAAGTCACTCAATGCAGAGGACATGGGAGAGGACTAAGAGACAAGTAGGAGATGAAGACAGAAAAGAGTGATGAGCATCACAGGCTAACAAGGATCACTCAACATTTGCCAAGGACTTGCCTTATTTTGAAGGAAATAAGAGAATGGGGACAAGATATAGCCTTCAAAGGCATACCCCAGTGACCTACTTCCTTCAAATGGGTTCCACCTCCTATTAGTCCACTCAGCTAGGAACTCATCCTTACTACTGATGACATCAGAGCCCTCACAATCCAATCACTTCAAAATTACCATCTCTGAACATTGTCCCTTTGGGGACTAAGCTTCTACTACATGAGTTTGGGACATTCCAGATACAAACCACAGCACCAGGTAAGTTATGTCTGCCCCCTACACATCCAGGTGAAGGGTTGCCGCCAATGGCTGACTGACAAAGGATGCAGCTCCAGAGCTCCCTGTAGGATGAAACTGGGGCTTGGCCTCACCCAAGAGCACCTTGTGCTGTCCTGCTTCTCCCCTTGGGTTCTCCCTGAAGAGCACTCCCTCAGGGCCTCACACACATTACTCCTTGCCCCTGGCTCTGCTTCCAGCCTGACTTTCATGTGCATGGTTTCATGCTTCTCACACTCATTCCTTCTTCTCTTCTCTTTTTCAAATGCTTCTCAATCTTTTATTGTGTGTGAACTACTGTTTTTATGTAGCCAAAGATCAGAAAGTGATATGTGGGTGGGGCTGTTAGCGCTCGTTTGATTTCCTTAGAAATCAGTCTTGGTCTGGAGATGATCACATCTTACTTCAAAACTATCAACTCAGATTTCTTCTGTTCAACCAACTTCAAAAAATATTTCAGAATTTCCATGTTTTCTTCAAGTGAGATCTCTGAGTGAATAATGTGTTCATAAAGTTCTTCTAATATTCTATTATATGCAAGTACCAAGTACAACCTCTTTTTCTACTTTTTAAAGAAGCAAATATTAGTCCAGAAACATTACTTAAAGTTAAGAAAATAAAAGGAAATTGGGTTAATCAGTTATTAAGCAATTAACTTTGTTTCCTAAAATGACCCTTTTTTAAAATTTTTACAGACTTCATTTTGATTCATTGTACACATATAGGTACAAATGTTCATTTCTATGGTTGTGCGTGATGTGCATTCATATCATTCTTGTTGATCACACATGTACATAGGGTAATGATGTCTGTCTCATTCCACCATTTTTCATATCCCATCCCCTCCCCCTCTCATTTCCCTCTACATAATCTAAAGATATAAAACGACTCATTCATTCACACTATATTATAACAGGAATGGAACTTATGTAATTTGTTATTTTGACAGAAAGCTACGACAAGGTCTTTTTAATGATGGAGAGCTACTGAATTAACCATAAGCTGCTGAACAACAAAGAAGCTCAATAGACAACAAGGGTAGGATCATAAAGCTGAAACGGTTAGCTGCATTCTCCAAATCTGTCAGTTAAGAAGTTACAAATCATCATGATAGCGAATCAACAGAAAAAGCGGGTCAATAGATGGTGCTGTTGCTATATGTAACACACTGGAAAAGACCAGAAGAGGCTGCTGGGGGAAAATGTCTTTCAGAAGGAATACAGGACAAAAGTATATCCCTAACTTCTGAATCCCCCAAAAGATGGCAGTGTCATCTCTCTGTCCTCCTTGTCTGAGCGCCATCACTTATCACTGTCTCATCAAATTGAATTGAAGGGTTCAAGCTTTATGTTCCAGGCCAAAGTTATGGACCTCTTATTTTCCTATGTGTGTTGCAAGGTTTCAATAAATCTGATATTCCTCATCTGCTTTGCAAAGACATTTTACATACATGTAAAAGAGATAAAAATGTTTCCTGGGACAGAGGTCTTTAAAAATAAGAGGATAGTGAGGGCTAGGATGTAGCTCAGTAGTATAGCATCCCTGGGTTCCATTCATAGTAACACAAAAATAAAAGAGAAAAGTGGAAACTTCCTCAGACTGCATCTGCTTTCTACGACTTTTGATAAAATTATTCCATAGTAAACTTTTGGTGAAAATTCAATTGAACTAATTCTTTTACTTCCTAAAGTGAAAAGAGAATTTGCAATAAAGTTTTATAAAATTGGGGGTATTTTCACAAGGAGTATTAGCTATGCTAAAGGAAAGAAAAGCAATATGGATAGTTGATAAATAGCAAAGTTTCTTTAAAGCATTCCTTTGAGTATGGAGGTAAAATTTTCATATTTGTTCTCAGGGATGGGATTTATTATGGTAGCTTGCAAAATCCGTTTATGGTTCAGAAAGTGGTGCAAGGGCAGAAAGGAAGTTACTTTCGGATTAAAAACGTAACACAAATTATCAACCAAATTATGAATATTTTGCAATACTGACATGCCTTTTAAGACTGATATGTGGAGACAAATTGTTTTTGACTCCAGTGGTCTCATGAGAAGACACTGGTTTAGTCAAATGAATCTACTAAGCATTTAAGTTACTGCTGCTCTTCAGAGTATAATAGTCCAGGAAAATAAGTTGCATCATATAGTAAAGTGAGAAATAAAGGGCAAGAAAAATGGTACTTCACAGTTTATAAAGTTCTTTCTGCACACCTGATGATCTTTTCAGATAGGCAAGAAATCTGAAAATGATAGATTTCATTAATTGAGGACTTACGACATTCTTCCTGGACTTTATTAATTCATTTCATCTATGCAGTGACCATACGAGGCAGGGACTACTACTGTCCCTTTTGCAATCAGAAGGCATTGATATAGAGAAAAGGTTAAACAGCTCCCCAGGAATGTGCAAATAGTAAGCCAGCTAGAATTTAAACCCAGGCAATCTGAAAGACTCGTTGCATCATTATTTTTACAGATAAACATGGCCATTAAAGTTTACATAAAGATCAACTGAAGACATAACTGAATCTGGAATCAAGGTCTTACTTATAACCTTATGCTTTCTCACATTCCATTCCATTTTGAGTGGGGTAATTCCTGACTTGTCAAAAATTTCCCATTAATGTAAACGTGATCACATTATGCCCATCTAGCTGGTCTACCACAGATACTTCTCTGCACTTGACCAATATGCTGTTTGGAACTTCATGTTTATTCATCACTGTGGGTTCTGCTATAAATTGAGACAGTCTGCTCTTTCAAGTTTAGTAGCTGGTATAACACAAATTTTCAATTCTGCAAATATTTTGATTAAAGTGACACAGGTGCATTAAAAATAGGGTGGAAATCAAGCTGGGCAAGGTGGTGCATGCTTGTAATCCCAGTGGCTCAAGAGGCAAGAGGACTGCAAATTCAAAATCAGCCTGAGCAAAAGTGAGGTGCTAAGCAATTCAGGGAGACCCTGTCTCTAAATCAAATATAAAACAGGGCTGGGGATGTTGTTCAGTTACCCAATTGCCCCTGGTAATCACCTCCTTGAAAAATAGGTTAGAACATAATCTAGAGCTTATTATATAATTTATTTTCATTAATAGGATTAATGGTATGATTAATATTACCGAATTTATCACTCTTCATTCACCTATTTTCTTAAAAAAATCCCCCAAATTATAAATATTTATTTCTAAATTAACATAAATGAAAGAGTTGTTGCTAATTTAAGTTTCTAAAGGTATTCCATGAAAGAAATGATGCAACATAATGGTCTAATGTTGGCATTAAGAAAAAAGGAACAAAGAAGTATCCAGGTCTATCTCCAATCTGGCAAGAAAAAGGGAGATTACTAAATGCCTTCAAGCACAGGCACCCAATATTTCTGAAAGCACCTTGCCCAGACTCCAATATTTTTCCAAGGACATATAAAGGCAATAGGCCAGGAGTATAGATGTCTCAAGTTTGAAATATAAAATACCACTCTTATTGGCTAAAGCTCTTCTGATTTTCTTGGCTTCCAATTCTTCCAGGTCTAAGAAGTTGATTTTATCAGTCAGTTTAGGAAAAGAATCCCTACCCAGTGACTCCTAGGTAAAGTCAGGGACCCAGAAGCTCGCGTTCCCGAAGTTTGAGATGCTGCACACCCAGGACAGGGCCAGAAAGCCGGAACCCACCCAGGCAGGAGGCCCCACTCTGCGCCAACCCGAGGCCAAGAGCAGGCCCGCGCCCCACCATCCCTCCTAGCGACCCCTGTCTCCAGCGCCCACCTACCTCATACCAGCGTCTGGACCTAACACAGCTGGAGTTCTAGCAGCACCCACCATTCTGCGGTCGCCTGGGTCGAACTTTGACGCCTGCCGCCTCCTGCTGGGGCCCAGAGTCAGGCGTCCTAGGTCGCCGCAGCATTCCCCTGTGGCCGCTCGGTGCCCGCCAGTGCAGGGGGCGCCGCCGCAGACCAAGGAGGACGGAATGTCACGGGCGTCCGAGTGGGCGGAACGCGCTGGGCCAGAGAGCGACTTGGGTTGACCTGCGGCGGTCTAAGCCTTCGAAGGGCCTAGCGAAGTTGCAGGACAACCACTCGGCACGACAACCTTGCCACTCCTGACTGATGCCCGCGACGAAAACGAAGAACTCCCGCCGCACGCACAGCCCTCACGCCTCACGCACGACCTCAGCGCACGTGCTGCCGCACCCTTCGCATGCCGCGGATTGGCTGAAAGAGGCGGCTCCGCGCCCAGACCCGCCCCCTCGCGCTGGCCTCTTTTCAAACTCGCCACGCCCTCCCGCCTGCAAGTTCGCTTGGGATCCGGTGGCTTCCTGGGCGGGCTGCTTCCCCTAGCGGGAAGTATAGGAATTATATGAAAACAAATGTTTTTGCAAGATTCACATAAACAGTGTACTCAATGCGTCTAGAGCATGAAAAGCACCCTTTGTTTTCATTGAGTTTGTATTTAGCTTAGAGCAGCTCACCTAGATTGTTGGTCAGGATTCAACTTGGTTAATCTTTCCTTCTAAAATAATTTACGTTTTGTATAATAAATACTTAAAGGACACTCTAATAGCATTATTATTATAAATTTCACATGATTAACTCTGGAAAATTTCAAACTTTTATATGAGTATCATGGAAGAAAAAGATAAGTGTGTTGTTTTTATGATAGATCTGCACAAGTCCCTTGTTCTTATGATACAGTTCCTGTAGGAGAGAAACACAAAGCGGGTGCATACTTATACTGAGGGACAAGTTAAAGAGGATTTGTGAGGTTAGATTATACAATTGTCAGTTCCTAGATTTTATAACATAAGTGATCAAATAAGATATTCAGTTTAAATAGTTAAGCTCTTACAGGACTTCAAGTTAAAAACGGCATGTATACAGAACTGTAAACAGATTTTATGCTCATTAATTATGATATCATATGAAAACCCAAAACCTCAGTATGTGTTCTTTAAATCCTAAATGATACCTTGGTCCTAGAAGATTTTCTTCCCAAAGTGAATTTCCACTTATTAGATGAAATTTAGGAATATACATTTTATATAATGCCTCTTTTTAAGCATTAAAGGGGGAAAGTTCAGGATAATGTTTGAAATTGTCCAAGCGTTTATGATCATAATAGGTTTCTTCATCAGATTGTTTATAAATGTATTCATGAATTTTAACTCCACAATAAAATCGGGCCAATTATAGACATATAAAAACGTACACAAACACATCTATTATAAATATTCTCACTTGTCTTTTTATATGGAAATCCTAAGTCCTCAACATGATGCTAAGATTTTGAGGTTAGGGATGATATTTTATTCCTGTCTCTTCCCACTACTGATATGGAAGGTATTCTCAATGAATTTGAAAGTCTATAAAATTGTATGACTCTTAGAAGTATTAAATTTTATACTAAATCTTTTTTAATTGTTTTAGTCATCGATGGACCTTTATTTAATTTATCCATTTTTATGTGGTGCTAAGAATCAAACCCAGTGCCTCACGTGTGCTAAGCAAGCACTCTACCACTGAGCCATACCCCAGCCCATGAATTATTATACTAATTCTTAATTACAAATATCACTATATGAGTGAAACATTTTATGTAAAATTAAAGTTTACATATAAAATTGCACATAAAAGCTAATCCCCAGTAGGAGTTTGATGACTAAAATAATATAATAAATAATATAATATAATGTAGTATAATACTATAACATTTTTTCCAATGTTAGCATTGATTAACAGAATTTTCCATATTAAGAACATATAGATAAATGGGCAAAACAATGAAATATACACTTCTCAATAGAAGATATACAAATGACCAGTAAACATATGGAAATATGTTCAACATTAGCAATTAGGGAAATGCAAATCAAAACTATAGGAAGATTTCTTCTCCAGTCACAATGGCAGTTATCAAGAATGCAAATAATAGCAAAGGTTGGAAAGGATGTGAGGCAAAAGGAACACTTGTACTTTGTTGCTGGGACTGCAATTAACATAACCACTCTGGAAAGCATTATGGGGATTGTTCAAAAACTTGGACTGGAACAACCACATGACCCAGCTATCCAACTTCTTGGTATAGATCCAAAAGACCTAAAATCAGCATAGTACAGTGACGCAGACACACCAATGTTTATATCAGCACAAATCACAATAAAAAACTAAGGGACCAGCATCTACGCCATCAACAGATGAATGAATGATGATTATGTGGTACATATACACAATGGAGTTTTTACTCAGCTGGTAAATGGATGGAACTGGAGAACACCAAGCCAAGTGATATAAGCCAGATCCAGGAAGTCAAGTGTCTAATGTTTTCTCTCATATGTGGAAGCTAGACCAAAATAATAGGTGGGTGAGAGAAAGAAGGAAAAAATAAAAAGTGGGGAGAGGGAGAACCCCATGAAAACAGAAATCAGTGAAGTAGAAGGAGGAGATCAAGAGGGAGGGAGGTAAGACAGGAAAATGGAAGAATGGGAGAATGAATCTGATATATTTTCCTATGAAATTATAAACAAACCACCATGAATTTTGTGTTTTTATAAATACATAATGTACTAATTTAAAACAAAGCTACATATAAATGGAAGAAATAACACTAGAGTAGAGGAAAGGGAACAAGGTTAGGGAGGAGGGGAAGGAACAGGAAAGTGCTGAGGACCACATAAAATTAAATAAAATAAAGGCATACTGTGTGTCTACAACTTCAAAAAATTTTAAAAAATAGAACTGAGCAGTAGCCAGGCACCAAGGTGAGCCAGGCAGAGGAAGGTTTGGGCATCTGAAAATGGACCTGCTTTTTTTCACTGTGGATTTTTTCTGGATCTAATTAAATCTTGATTCTTTTCAACTGTAGTGGCATAGATTGTGTTAAGATAAATTCAATTGATAATTTAAAATATCATTAATCATTTTCTGAATTATTAGTTGTAATATAAAATGGAGGTTGAAACCATTTATGCTATAAAAAAATGGTTACAGTATTAATAACAATGTCTGAAATAGATGTTAATGGCAAAGGGACATTTGGGTTCCTAGTATTCCACTTTCATACCGCCCTCACTGAATTCCAACTGTCCTTATTCTGATGTGTCTTCTACCTTTAAATACATTTAGCATTTTTAGCCTTTTCATTATGACTTAAGAATATATCGTGTGTTTTCAGATTAGATTTATTGAATAGATGCAATAACTAAAACTGGATTACAGAGATAAATTAACTTTTAATGCAATTGGCAATCAATCCGGAAATTTAATCTGAATATTTCAGAATCATATTCTGAGTTTTCCCCTTTTTAGGAACTTCAATCTTCACATCAGCTTTGAGTTTGGGAAGATAATGTAACTTATTTGTTATAATGGGAATAATCAACAAAACTCTAGCAAAGTGACAATTTCAAATGTGGTTCTATGATGAAGAAATTCACAATAACTTTGATGACCAAATGTTGAATTCCTGGACAAATACCAGGTTAAACTTAGTGTCCTCAAACCTACATTGCATATGAAGCATGATTCTAATTTATTATTATCATACAAAATCATTATCAACTGTTTAATTAGGATGATTTTGGTATATCTTTGTTTCAGTTTCATCTTCTGCCATTTCCTCTATAGCATTAGACAAGAGTTTTACCTAATTTAGTAAGCTGAATTCTTCCACATATTTAATTCTGAAATTTAACCAATAATTCAGTTCTCATTTCCTGGTTATTTCCAAACCCCCCAAAATGAATGTCTTTGTGAACATTGTCATTCACCATAGATTTGCACATGTCAAGTCCTGACAGCATGAAAAGGCCATGAAGAGAGGGCTCTGTGCAAAAGCCACCTTATAACAGGAGCCAACAGACAACTCACCACTTGTATAAAAACACTGGCCTGACATGCCATCTTGCAAACCCAATTCTATCAGACAATTAGCTCTTACTCTAAGATTAGATTTAATTATTTTAGCTTTAATAATTAGTGGCTATTTCTTACAGGAACTGTCTTGTTTTGTTGCAAGGTGCTATGAAGTGGTGATAAATGTAGTCCAGGAGTGGCTGGCCTCTATATCAGTAACAAGATTGCACTGAAAATTTTTGAGACAATTGGAGTTCATTTTCTGGCTTTTTGACCAACTACGTATGAGCACTTTGTAGACTGCTGACAGTTTTGCTCACCCTGGATGAAATTATTGTTAATCATATCACATGGAAAGACCACTGGCCTATGTAAAAAAGGTTACTGAAGTCTGTACATCAAAATCCTTTCAAATTTGGAATTTAGGAAGAAAAACTAAAGCCATTTGAAAAGTTCTTGTTAAAACTAGAAGGGAAGTTACTTGATCGACTGATATTTCAGGCCTGTATAGAAAAACTCTTTGATTCTCTCATTGGCAGAGTATCTGTGTCAAAGAACAGCACGTTAGCTGAAAAATTTGTACATAGTATTTGCTCAATTTTTGCAAATGTCGAAGCCAAACTTGGAGAACCTTCTGAAATTGACCAGGGAGACAAGCATGTTGGAATTTGTGGACTCTTTGTACCATACTTTGAAATTTTTCAAACTCTTGATAAAAAGTTTTAAAAGTCTTTGTTGGAAATTTATAAGAAGGTACCAGCCATCACATTAACTACCAGCAGCTGCCAAACTTCTAGACATAAAAAGTCTTCAAGTCATTAAAATACACAGGGATACTTTTTTAAAGAAGAAAGCTCAATCACTTACCAAATCCTTGCACTAATAGATAAGGCAGCCACCCAGCCTGTAAGTCCACATTTATTCTCACCTGGGACCCTTCATTTATCAAACTCCCTGGACCATCAGATGCATCGTCCCCGCTGCTCTTCACACTGGGAGAAGTTCTTTCATCACTTCCTTCAAGATTCCCCTGAGCTCATGACTCTTCTTGCCATCAATAAGTGCCTCCTGAAAACTGCAAGTGCCACTCTAAGACCTTGCTTTTTCACTTTTCCATACTTTTAAATTGATGTTTAATAATATATTTCAGCACCATTAGAAGCAAAGTCCAATGGTGAGAGAGGAGTGTTAAAGTCCCCCAGTAAATGAATTCAGTAAAGTAGCAGGATATAAAATTAATGCTCATAAATCTAATGCATTTTTATCCGTAAGTGATGCATCCTCTGAGAGAGAAATTAGGAAAACTATACCATTCACAATAGCCTCAAAAAAAAAAATAAAGTACTTGGGAATCAATCTAACAAAGGAGGTGAACGACCTCTACAATGAGAACTACAGAACACTAAAGAAAGAAATTAAATAGAATTTGAGAAGATGGAAAGATCCCCCACGTTCTTTCTTTCTCATTTTACATTCTAACCATAGATTGGCCTTGGTTATTTCATTTCAGTATGAAGTGATCTCCTCCATCTGGGACCTGCCAGTCCAATAGCTATGGGAAAGAAAGAGGGTGAATACAAAACAATAATTCTTAGAGCTGTTGCTTAGAACTGGCAGCTGACATTTGTGTTCATATTTCACTGGCCAGATCAACTTGTGTGGCCAAACATGATCAGAATTGGGCAGGAAGGTTTGTCCTTTTATAAGGATAGAAAAAACAATATTAAGCCGGGCGTGGTGGCACATGCCTGTAATCCAAGCAACTTGGGAGGCTGAGTCAGGAGGATCGCGAGTTCAAAGCCAGCCTCAGCAACTTAGCAAGGCCCTAAGCAACTCATTGAGACCCTGTCTCTAAATAAAATACAAAATAGGGCTGGGGATGTGGCTCAGTGGCCGGGTGTCCCTGAGTTCAATCCCTGGTTCCAAAAAAAAACAAAACAAAAAAACGAAAAAACAATATTATTGGAAACATTAATATAATCATCAGATTCAATTGTATTCTATTAGTCTAGGGAGACTCCTATTAGAACAATTTAATAGAAGTGCAGACAAGCTCTGGGAACCTCATCTATGTCTATAAGAGAAACAGTAAAGGTGTCTAAACTCCTTTCAACCTTTCTCAGCAGTGAGCTACTGGGAAAAGCCATTTCAGGCTATGGTAGTTGACTTGAGAGGGCAGAAGGCAGAACTCAGGGGGCTGTTGATCCCCAAGTGGAATCATTCTCCATCACCAGCCACACAGCATAAGCCAGGTTACACAGTTTCTTATTTTGAAACGTTGGCCAAAATTCAGGCCTCACTTATAACTCACTGGTTAAAATTCTCTTCAAGTACTTTACCTGGATTTTTAAAAGATTGATGGATTCCCAATAGCTGGGAAGCTATTGGGTTGAAAG